>VUYV01000054.1:5023831-5227872 GCA_008711295.1 Anarhynchus alexandrinus
TCACCGTATACTCGTACCTAGCCCTGCTGCTGGCACACCGACTCCAGCAGGACGCGGTCCAGCGCGCCGCCCGCCGCCGCCTCCAGCTCCTCCGAGCCCAGCTCCGGCTCCGCGAACGCCTCCGCCGCCCAGGCCGCCGGCTCACCCGCCGCCGCCGCCACCACGGGGGGCGCCTCCATGCTGAGATGGAGGGGGGGGACACAGGGGGACGAGGAGGCGCTGCCGGCCTCGCCTCGCCTCGCTTCGCTTCGCTTCGCCTCAGTGCGCGCCGCGGCGCGGCTCCATCCCTCCCTCCCTTCCCCGCCCCTCGGCCCCGCCGCCCCCCGCCCNGGCCGAACGCCCGCCCGGAGGGGGCAGGCGGTGGACGGCGGGGCTCGGCCAGGCCAGAGTAATCGCCCGCCGAGGAGGCGAGCCGGGACCCCCCCCCTCCCTCCAGCCTGAGGGAGAGGGGGGCGGCGGGAGATGGGGGGCGGCGCTGGCCTGCCCGCAGCCCTTCTTCCCCCTCAGGGGCGCGGGCAGCGCTGTCCCCCCGCATCCCGCTGAGGACCGCTTCCCCCACGCGGGGTTTCTCGTCGTGGCCCCCCCAGGGGTTTCAAAATGGCCCCCGAGGGGTTTCCCCTCAGGAACGGCCGCCCCGCGCAGGCCGGCCCCAACGGCGCCGCCGCGGCTTCAGCTGCCCGGCAGGAGCCAGCCTGCCACGGGAGGCGGGAAAGGCGGCTGGGAGCGGAGTTTGTGGCTTGGTGGAAAGCATCCCAAAGAAGTAAAAATCAGGGGACGAGCCGGCTGGGGTGTGCGGGTCGGGGGGGGGAGGGGGGTGGGTATGGCACATGCATCTGTCAGCGCCCCTTTCTCTGGCCTGCTGGTAACAGCGCAGGAATTGGAAAAATGATGGGTTTAGACTCAAAAAGCAGTATGAGATGGGGTTCCCCGGGTTTCTGGGGTGCAGACCCTTTGTCAGCGTTCGCATTGCGCCTCAGGAGCACGCCTAGTCGAGACCATTAAATCTTCCATGCACTACACAGTCTCTTTCTTTCAGGTACATGGGAAGGAGATGTGCTGGAGAGAAAGAAATACAACTGGCCTGATTAAGTTTATTTCATTTAGGAGATTTGCGGGTTTGTTTTCCGAATGCCTATTTACTTATCTCCCCAATTGCACAAGGTTTTAATTTTCCCCTTGAAGTTCCCATGGCTTAAGGTGCATGTTCTTAAAAATCCAGAATAAAATATCTGTGAGTATAGCATGCATCCCACAGTGTCTTTTAAATCACGGTATTATAACTGGAATTTTCAGGGAGGGTGGGCAAAGGGGTTCAGCTCGCTTTGGGTTCCTTCCCTGTAATCCTTTGGTCTGAGTTTGTGCCTATCCATGATCAATAGAACTGGGTAAATTCATCCAAGTGTGTAGATTCAGTGATTATCTCCATGGTGCATAGAGGATTTAGCAAATCGGCCATCTCTTCAACATTTCTCACTGAAATCAGAAGCTTAGCACGGGCTGTGTCTAAGGGCTCATCTCTGTACACAACTTCTACATTAGTATAAAGGGGCTAACAATTTCTTTCTTTACTGAAATAGCTGTTGAATTAGCGTGGACCTATAGCAGTTATACTGCCATAAAGCTGCTTTAAACTAGATACAGCTCCCCCACTTTCTAACCATGCTCTGTATCACCTTGTTTTATTTTGCATTACAACAGAATAAGAGGGTTCGCATAGGAAGTTTTACTGCAGCTCTGTTGAAGAGCAGTAACTTCCCTCTGAAAGGACCCTAACGCTCTAAGGTCTGCAGCTTGGCAAGTTGTGATCAGCTGCCTGAACCTGAAGGTTTGTCTAAGGGGTTGCCAAAAGTTCTTTTTGGGAGCTGAGGACTTGCAAAGTGACAGCGAACCTGAACCGACTGGATGGGAGTACCCTTATACTGGTATAGTTGCATCCGCAATGGAAGATATATTAAGTATTTCAATGGCGAAAAAAATAGTCCTGCCAGCCCTATGATTAATTGATGAAACTTCGTTTCCTGTGGGTTTCGGTCTCATGCTTGACTGAGAGCTTGACGTGAATCTTGCCCTACAATTGGGTCATTCTCTACCCAGTTGGGAGCCCTGTTTTCTGAAATGGGATGAGTTCGTGTTGCAGTTTTTCCATTATATGGTGGGAATATGCGCCCTGCTGCGATTTCCAAGCTGGGGTTGAAAACAAAGAAACCTCCTTCATCGAAATGTTTGCTTGTTTTGTGATTAGCCCTGTTTCCTACAGATTCATGCCTCAGCATAGCTCGCCTGGTGGACACGCAGAGGGTGGACACGCTCAGTGGAGAAGCTTGTAAGATCGCCCTGCTTTACCTTGCTGCCAGTTTTCATTATTCCTGCAGGGATTTAATTAGCTCTTGGACCTTTATCCCTCTGTTTGCTTTGTTTGAAACAGACCAGCGAGTTCAACGCTTCATGAGGTTGTAGGAGATGAGACATGGGATCAATGGAAAAGGGAGATCCCGTGAGCTTGATGGTGTCAGCCTTAATTCTCTGGGAAATAAAGGTTTTAAAATTACCCTTATAACCAAGAAGAGTTAAAGCAGGCTGAAATCTGGTGAGGATTTGTCCTTCCATCACCATGACAGAGACAGGGCAATTCTGCATAGTTCTGCTCAGCTGGGACACCCAGTAACCTCTCCTGGCTCCTTCCCACCCCAAAACATGCTGTGCATCATGGTTTTTCCAAAGGACTGGGAGCTGAGGGCAAGCGGGCTACTCCTTCTGGAGCAGACATCTGCCTAAATTGCCGTAACAATACCGTAAAGCAGTAGGAAAACCAATTTTTCCCTCCTACGTTCTCTCTACCCCTGCTCATTCCCACTGCTGCTGATAATATAACAACGTACATATTCTCCAAGCTTATCAATTAGTGGCCACAATCCAATAAGCTTGTCAAGGTTTTCCCCTCCTACTCACCCCGCATCCCCCTTCTTGCCGTCACCCTCCCAGAGATTTCTCTGTCCCTCACAGAAGTCTTTACCTGCTGCAGCTGCAGGGAGCTTGCACCAGCAGCTGCAAGGGGAAAGGGGGACGAAGTTGCTTTGAGAAAGAGAAGAGGAGCTGGCACATTGCGAGGGAAGGATGTGGCTGCTGAGCTACTGCCAAAAGGGGAATAGTGGAGTTTTAAAAAGCTGCCACACAATCCTGGGAGGACAATTACGCAGGAGCGGCGCAAGACACCAGCAACTGGTTCCCATCAAGCGAGGACTGGTTGTATCTGCAAGTATGATCAAGCCATCCTAACAGCAAGGTCTGGAACGACTGGATAGTGAGGTTTCTGAAATTCACACGGTAGCAGACAACAAAATCCATTCTCCTGCCTTTATTTGTGGGGTTTGGTGCAATATAAACATTAATAAAGAGCAGGGATGACTAAAATAGGAAGGCTGGTTTTGCAGGCATGCCAGTAGCAAAAATAGATGTATTTTATTAATAAAGATGTCCTGGAAATCAGAGAGTCCCAAGTATCATGCTCATCAGCTCAGCTGTTCTGGCTGGGGGTCTTCTTCACCAGCAACACACAGGGGATTTGTGCAGGCATAAATGAGCAGTAATATAAGCACATGCATGAAATTCCCTTCGTGTAAAACAGCCCCATTAGTTGATCTACTTGTGGCTGTCACGTTAACCCATAGGCTCTAGTTAAATTAGGGCTGGAGGTTTACTCAGAATAGGTTAAATCAAAGCATTTGGAGAGAGCTGCATATGTGTTTCCATTAAGCCAAAGATCGTATGTGTTGTAGAAGAAATTGAACTACATCGGTCTGACTTGAGGAAATAAAGCTTTTGAGCTGACCTTCTTCCAGGAGAATGAATTCGTGTCTTCAGGAGCAAGCAAGTCTCACTTCAGTGATCTTATCTCAAAAAAAGGTGATAATAAAATGAGAAGAGACATGGAGGAGTGTGGTAAGGACAGTAGAAGTGATGGGATAGATACCGTATGAGGAGGAAAGATGAGAAAAATTAAGAGACTCCAATTTGGAAGAACAAAACCTTAGAGCAAGCGAAGACAGAGAAGTCTGAAGAGGTCAGAAGGTCTGGTATGGACCTGGGACTATTTTTCCCTGTTCCTCAGAACGTGAGAGTGAAGGAGCATGGAGAGAAATGTTCAGGAGCCGGGTCTAAAGCAGACAAAAGGAAGTACTTTTTCACACAACACATAATTACATTGTGGAACGTATTGCCACAGGATGTCATGGAGGCCAAAAGTATAAATGAATTCAAAAAAAAAGGATTAGACAAATTCATGCAACCTCCGGCTCAGGAAGTCTCTCAACTGCTGATTACCGGGAGCCGGGAGGGTATGCCGGAGGAAGGATCACTTTATACTCTCCCTCTTCCGATATCCCTTCCTAAGCATCTGCAGCTGGCCACGGCCAGGCACTGGTTATTGCCCAAGGTGCACGTTTATTCTGAGCCAGCCTGGCAATGCTTATATCCTCCTGGTGGCTCCCTATGGATGGGGCCTTAGGGACCAGAGGCATCTCCTGGCCAGATACGGGACCGACCCCTAATTTTGTTACCTCCAGCCCGACTCGGTTCCAGCGAAGTCCATCGTGGCCACTCTTTGCTGAGTTAGGCTGATGTAATTGACGCCAGATTGAGACCTGAAACCTTCAGAGAGACTCTTCCGCTTTCCCTGCCCCTGGGATTAAGCGCTGAAATCTCCATGCTAAAACCCTCTTTGAACGGGGATGGCAGATAATGCGCAAACTGATTAAAAAAACCCCAGTCCTGGGGAAAGTTAAATATTAAAGAGCCAAGGCCCAGTTTTAACTGCTGCTGCCGTCCCTCCTTCATCTCATGCCAACTGCCTCCAGGATACATGTGCTGACACTGAATTTCTACCTCACAAAAGCGGCCACAGCATGGGCTTTAAACTCAGGCCCTTAATGCCGAGATAGGAAGCAGAAGAATAGAACAAAGGCAGTGAGGGGCTCCTCTGGCTCGCACCCACTCTGACCGTGCCCGATCCATCCCTGCAACATCGCAGGGTGGCACCCGGGCACCCCCTGCCCCAGTGAGGCATTTTGCTCCTCCCGTCTTTCCTTTGACTTCCCAATATTAGTAGGTCTGAAATATTCTGCTGCCTGCTTAGCCCTGTTGTGACTAAACTATAATTTTCACTGGTGGAGAATAGGGATTTCGGAGAAACATCTGGTCTCGTTTCATCGGGATAACAGCTCTGTCTCTATTTATACACACGCCAGGATCGTTGTAACTCTCAGCTGTTCTTCACTCAACATCTCCTTTCAAGCTGCTGTGTCCCACTCTGTTGGGGCAGGCGGCGGGTCGAGGCCAGCCTGCTGCAACGTGAAACAGAAACCAGTCCTAAAAATGGGGACTTGTGAGAACTTGTCCTCTCAACACTTGGCGCTCGCTGTCTGCCGGGCTCGTGACAATGTGCCTTGATGGATGGTGCTGCTCTTGTCCTTCCATTCTGGTGGACAGAAAATGGGGAAAACCCATCTGAACAGGAAAATAATAGCAATTTGCTTAGTAATCCCAGAGATTTTGCTCATCAGGGATCAGGCCTGTAATGAGCCAACCTCTTCGGTCTGAATAAGCCAGCCTCGATAGCTTGAATTTTCTTCCAAAATCACAACGTGAATTTTGGAGGAAAATTCAGACCATGGAAAAGAGACCGGCTGGCCCTGGCTCTGCTCTACAAGGTGTTAACAAATAAGCTGTGACCCTGCAAAGACACGGAAGGGTCAGAGACTCCGCTTAGGAAAGCGGCATGTCCTACTTAATTCACCATGGTGGGAAAAATCCGCTCTGCTGCCTCCACTCCAGCACTCACAAGACATCACATCTCATTCGGCATGTTTAAAAAACCCTCAAGTCAAACAGCCAAGTACCTGGAAAATTACCAGACCACACGTTCAGAAGCGCGAGTCGCTGTATAAAATGAATGCTCATCTCCTGAATGATGATGGTGTGTAGGTCGGCATTAATCATCTCGAGAAAGTCTACCCACTGCCCCGCTTTACCCTCAAACGGGCTGTTCCTCTCCTCCCATCCGCATCCACTTGTAGCCCTGCATGCTGCCAAAACATAGCCATTTTGACATCACTCCCTCTCCTGATTTCAGGATATCTCGACTGTTTATTAAGTATTTTCTGATACACAGCTACGAAAAGAGGAGCTGCTTGGAGACACAGATTTTTGTAACCCAAATGAGACCAGCATTTTCAGATACTGCTATTGATTGTACTGAGGTTGCAAACTCCCTGGAGCAGGATTGAATTTCACCCTGCATTTTTACCATCTGATGGGATCCTGCCCCTTCAATATACTACTTCAAAATACTATTTTCAGCAGTGACCTGAGGTTGGGTAGATCAATATTTGTTTACTCAGCTCAGGTCTAATTTTCATGTATGCTTGGTAGTCCAAGTCCACCTGAATGCAACAGAAAGGGCCACTGCAGCCTATTGCATGAACCAGGCAGAAATGTGGACCCTTCCCCAAACACCACCCTTTAGGAGCAACTCTTGAGGAAGGAAACATGACTTTGTCTTGGGAGAACACAGTCCAAATATAAACCCTGGTGATTCTGTGGACACTTTGGGGTGCAGAAGTGACCATTTGAGCCCTTGTGAGCTCTTCACTTCCAGGACTCTTCTGTTTGTGAAACATTTATTTATTTTTTCTCATTTAAGTCAGTCCCTTTGCAGCACACTGAGTACCTTTGCAAAACGTGTCAGAAATGCACCAAACTGGCCAATTTCTGTCTTATGGTGAAATCCATCTTCATCCCATCCCCTTTATGAAAAGCAAATGTGAAGGCATGCACAGCATACATACCTTTTTTCCCCTCCTGCGGGATTGGGAAGAGGGGAATGAAGAAAGGCTGGTGCTGGAATATGAAGTTCTGATTTTGGATATCTTTTCTTTGGGCCCTCGGGTGTGAGGATTGGACATAAAGCTCGAGGAATGGCTGGACATGGCCTTGCCAGGGTACCTGAAGTCTGATCAAAGGCACTCACAAGTCTGTGCAGGGCCCTTGTTAAAGAAGGTGGAGGTTCCTGTCTGTCTGTCTGGAGATGCTCAAATCCTCTGCTCTGGCAACACGTCCCATCGCCTTGCAGGTCAGGAATATCCGGACACAAGAAATCCTTCAGCTTGTCAAAAGCAGTCAGCTGGCTTTAAAGCCCAAATGGCTTTTTTTTTTTTTTATTTCTCTTTTTAATAGTGGCTGCCTGTCTGCCGCTGCCCGTACTTTAAAACAAAATAACCAGCCTCCAGCAACCTTCAGAACAGATCTGTAAAACTCTCCAACTGACTCTAACAAGCAAAGGCAAGACTGTGACAAACCTGCCGGCTTTCTCTTCATGGATTGGATCATCTTCAGGGAGCGCAGGACTGGCATTTAAAAATGTAGCCTTTGAACTCGTCCTTTTTTTTGTGATAAAGCTGTTCCCCGGGACACTGGGGAGGTGACGACAGCAGATGCTGTGATGAGTCAGTGCAGAGGAGGCTGTGGGATGGACATGGGGTCAGTGAAAGGGTACATTTACTGGACTGTGCTCAGCCAAAATGGTTTGGGTTTTATCTTTGAGCAAGAAATGAGGCCAAAAAAGAAGGAATGATTTATTTGTCCCTATTTTTCTTGTCAGACTCCAGGTTAGATGACTTGGCTTGAACTTTGAGGAAAAGAATAATCACTAGATTTATCTACATCTCTGGGAACACAGACTTCTTTTTCTGGGTTGCCTATATTATTAATTTATCCAGCTTCTCTCTGCTATATTTTTATTCTACATTGCCCAAACAGATGGGTTCCCTTCCTTTGCTATTGTGAGTGGAGACAGATGCAAATAAATAGGCACTTGTGCTCTGTTGTGTGGTTACCTAGAGAGGCTGTTGTTTGCAAACAAAAGCTGTACCAGGACACAAATAGCCTCGTTTGGTGTAGCCTGGAGATGCACTTCATTAAAAATACTGCCGTGGGGGTCCCCCATGCTGCCCTTCAATGTTTATCATTGGAGCCCAGTGCGGCAGCAGTGGCAGCATCCACCAAAGCAGAACTGATCAAGAGTGCTGTAAGATGCTGACATTTCAGAAGAAAGGAGGAGCAAAACGTACAAGCTCTCCTCCTCTCCCCTCCCAATTCTCTAACCTATTGTTCCTTTAGATGTTTGAATAAATAAAGGAGAAAACATTGCTCTGGAGCACAAGGCAGACGTTTCATAACAGCTCATGTATACGCAAATACGACATCCAGCTTTCTCCCCTGTCCCGTGAGCAGACCCAGACAGTTGATACACAGACATTACCTTGCACCACAAACAGTAGCTGCTCCTGGTTTTACAGGGGCTGGATGCCAACTGGGGGAATTTCCTTGTGGACTGCATGGAAGCAGTGACTGTAGCTGCCAGATCTCAAAGCCAAGTCCAGCCCTGCCTCCCAGAGGGAGGGCACCTGCAAAGATGCTGGGATGGAGATGCATCCCTGCCTGTCACCTGTGAACCTCCTGGGAACAGAGCCTGCCCAGTAGGGCTGATGGCCATGGTGGGTCCTGGTCCAGGACTAGGCATCATGGTAGCATGAATAAGATGCCAGCGTAGCTGTTGTAGACTCAATCCCTGTTAAAAATGCAGAGATCATTAAAACTACATGCCCATACTTGTCCTGATACAAGCTGCATTTAAAATAGAATGTAGGATTCCCAGAGTTGGTTCATACAAAAGAAAACTGAGTCTCAGAGCAAGAATAGCCTTGAGGTGGAAAATAGCTGTGCAGTGGTGATCACAGCAGCCCTTGAGCCCAAAGAGTGCAACCAGGATTTAGGATTGCAAAGAGGAGATTCAGGACATTGGGGTGGTACAGAGGCAGACTGAAAACCATAAAAACATCTCAGACACTTCAGAAGAAACACCTGACCAGAAACACCTTTGCCGAGCACAAGGTTATAACCACATGGCAATAATAACAGCCACAATGAGAGCAATGATGTAGCTTTGCATTTCTGAGCAGCATTCTCTCCAGAGGAGAAGGTCTGGGCTTCCTTGGTTACCACGTCAGCCTCAGGTCTCAATCCCTCTGCCTTTGTTTTGCCAGCCAGAGTCTCTGCAAGGATTTTGGTCCTCTCTTCCACTAGGTGTTAGTACTTGGGTATTTATTTTAAGAGATGGGCAGCAACATCCCTCCAGGAGTCATACCTGCTGCTCATGTTGTGCCTGTGTGGCATTTGGGGCATCAGATGTTCTACCTCAGTCCATTACAAATGTCCCAGGATAAAAATACTGCCATTTCCTTTCTGCTTTTCCAGGAATAAAGCATGCATTTGGAGTGCAGATGACAGCAGTGCCATCTGTACAGGAGGGGAAAGACTCATGAAGGTGTTGAGCAGACGGGAGCACCGCTCCACGGCTGCAGCACAGGGAGAAGGCAAGCAGTGTGGGATGGTGCCATTTTTACAGTCCCTATTCTGCCCTTAATTACAAGCTTAAGTGATGGCTAATAAAGATGATCCAAAACAAATAAATTGAGCTGTTGCTCTAATTAAGCGGCTTTTGCTGCATACAATGAGCCAGACCCATCTGTGTCATAGTTCAGCAGAAGCCAGGAGGGTTCCACGAGGGATTCATTTGAATTGCATCTGAACTGCTTCAAGGAGGAAAATGCAGCACTGACCATCTTGTTTCCTACACTGCTAGCCAAGAAACACTGGTCCGTTCCCCAGACAGTCATCCTGGGCAGGGGCACAGTCATTCACATACATTTCAGTTGATTGCATTTGCCTTTATGGCAAGTACATTAATGTGAGACCTTCCATTGCTCCATGGGAGGGAAGCTTGAAGCTGTTGGGAAGCAGTGATTGTTTTTCTGGCCAGATAATATTACAACAATAACACTTCATGGCTGTGCCCCTGTTTTTTAACCAGCCCTGTACAGCAGAGACAAGAAGTGATTACTACTGGACATATGCTTATTTGATGGATGAAATGAGCTGACAGACTCCCCCTGACAAATTGCAACAAGATGCTTTTTAAGTCTTCCACTTCATCTCACAGGTAGGGGCTGATGCCTGGGAAAGGCAGATGCGACAGACAGCATATATGGAGAGAGCCCACGCCGTGACTGCCCTGCAGATATACAGCTTTAATTTCAGGAGCCTGGACTGGCAAACCGCAGCTAATGTCCCTGCAAGCCTCCACTCTCCACACATGCGATGCCCAGTCATCTCTCTAGGTACTGTCCAAAATGTTTAGGGCTCCCTGTGCATGAGTGCAAATTTTTGCCTGAGAAATACTAAGCACCTGGGAGCTACATAGGGTATTTTTCCTCCCTCCTCTGTATTTTCCATGGAAGAGTGCAGTCTCAGCACCTTATCTTCTGTGATCACAGCTGATATTTTAAAATCCACTTGCCCCGGAGAAGAGCCAGTCCGTGGTCCTTTTGCAGGACTCCAATCCAGGTTGTGTATGACATCTTGTAACAACGTGCCCCGGCGTATCTGAAAATGGTACCAGTGCTCAGCTTGAACCTGCTCCCTTTTCTTCATGTCACCATAAAGCACCAGGGCTAGCGATCATGACCCCAGTAAGAAAGGCATTCTCTCCCTAAGCTATTAAAATACCATTTATTTGAGCTAATGCTAGAAGGAGAAAGGGGACAGCATAGAAAATCTCACATCTGTTCAAATTACACAAAATCACAGAACGATAGGGATTGGAATGGATGTTCGGAGATCGTCTAGTCCAACCCCCCTGCCAAAGCAGGTTCACCTAGAGCAAGTTGGACAGGAATGCATCTAGGCTGGTAGTGAATATCTCCATAGAAGGAGACTCCACAACCTCTCTGGGCAGCCTGCTCCAGTGCTGTGGCACCCTCAAAGCAAGGAAGTTTTTTCTCATGTTGAGATGGAGTTTCCTGTGTTCCAGCTTGTGCCCGTTGCCCCTTTTCCTGTCGCCAGGCACCACTGAAAAGAGTCTGGCCCAAAATTCAGGGCGCTCTGCATTGTGCGGCATCAGCTGGACCTCCAGTCAGGGCACAGCACCCTGCACAGATCCCATCCATCAGGCCCATTGCTGACACTTTGGTCTTTAGAGCTCTTGCAGGATGTTATTAGAAGAAGCCACCTCTGTTCCTCATCCCGAGTGCCAAACAAAAGGGTGGTCACATACAAATGTGCCGCTTCACTTGAAGATAAAGACAAGGACACGCAAGTGGTGTGATCGCCAGTGCCAAGCGGGAGCTGCCTCCGATGTGATTTGCCAGCAAAGTTTACCCCGTGCCAAGGGATACGCGTGGCATGACATGGGCTGGACGGCCACATTATATGTGCAGCACAGCCCTGTGCCTTCGCAGGGTAACTGCTGTGTGGACCAATACCTGCTGGACATACCATGGTCTTCCTCTTAGGGTCACAAATGTAACAAATAGCTGCACTGATTTCTCCAAGCCCAAATTTGTCATCTCATTCTCCCTCCCCCACGTGCATTCCCATCCGCCTTCCAGACTGAGAGTTATTCTAAGATATTTCAGCCCAACGAGCACATTATTTTCTCTGAAAATAGCTTTCCCTGAAAATCATGCACAAACAGCAGCGCAGTTTCAGAGCAGGAGATCCCCCGAGGGGAAAGGATGAGCTTGTGGTTAAACCATGGGATGGAGAGTCAGCAGATCGGGTTTTCTCATCCCCTGGCTCTGTGAGCTTTGACTCACCCCATGGCCCCTGCGTGGTTCAGGCATGTTCAGTTTCCCCATCTGGAAAACCGGTGTGATGACACGCTGTGACGGCAGCACGCAGCCATTTATAGCTGCTGGGAATCACCATGTGCTCCTGCAAAGACACACTCTCTCCCTGCAAAAATCGAGCCTTCAGCATGCAAAATGCTCCTCTGCAAAGTTTTCCACTGGTGTGGTTCACTGGAGCTGCAAAGATCTACTTCGATATTTAAATATTTACCCAGCATTTAAATATTTACCCAATATTAAAAGCAGCAGTCAGCGCTCAATGCCCAGTCCCCTGGGGATGCACAGCCACGTGGGTGGCCGTGCCCTGGGGAGCTGCGCTGAGGGACAGGACTGCCAGGGGCTGCAGTCTGCAGCGCCCTGCTGCCTCCCCAGCCATCTCAAGGTGGGATGGGGCACGGGGTGGGCTGGAAGGCCCTAAAGCACCCCTTCTTTTTCCCCATCCCCTTTTCCCCATCCATTTCTCTCTCCCCTTCAGCAACCCTTGTCTCCCCCAGGCCTGCCTGTAGCTCAGCCCCAGGGCAGGGCTTCCTTCGCTTCCCCCCAAAGCCCAAGACTGAAGATCTTTGTTCCCACACCACTTTGCTGGAGCATCCCTGAGATCCTCCTTGGCTTTAGCTGGCAGGGCTTTATGAAACACTGCCCTGGTGAGAGGACGGTACAGTCTTACGTCCTGCAGGCTCATGTGTTTCAGGATGGGCATCCAGGGACAAGCCTCCTGCAGAGGAGGTGCTCAGGGCTACCAAGTCACATTGTGCACTGAGCTGGCAAAGCCCCTGGTCATTCATGATGTCCCGTCCCCTCCTCTTCAGCCCCACCAGGTACAGTGATCGCTGCAATCGGCATTTGATGGATCCCAGAGAATAATTTTATACTGGGGAAGTAAATTGAGTCATGTTCCTCAGGGGGGCTTGTACCTGCCCTGCCTGGTCTGCTCTCATGTCCAGGATCTGTTGTTTCTCTGCTCCCCTCTTTCAGCTCCAGTCATGTCCTGCTTCTCCTGCTGTCCTTATCCCCTCTCAAACACCACTGCCAGTGCGGGGGCCACCAGCTTCATGGACTGGAGAAAGCCCCGCTCTGGGAATTTGACGGTAACTCCAGCCCCCTCTTCACTTGCTCTGCCCTGTCCGTTTGCCCTGAATCTCTCCACAGCATGAGGGGCTGTCTTTTTGGGTTTTTTTTGTAGTATTTGGGCAACACCTTAAAACAGCGTAAGCCCTGTTTTCAAATCAGCCCCTTAAATGCTACATTAGCAAGAACAGAGTCCCCTCTCCTCACCGATACACCTCCAGGCTCTTTACAGAAGAGAAGAGGGTCTTTGCCTCCCTTTTACGAGTGTGGACACTGAACTTACACAAGTGACTTGTCCAAGATCTCCAGGCAGAGAAGCACCAGCAGCGCTGGAGGATCTCCTGAGTCCCATCCCAGGGAAGTTGGCTAAGAGCAGGACATACAAACAGACAAAAGTTACGTGCAGGTTGCAAAAGCTATAGAAGACAGAAGGAAAGAGGAAGGTTAAATCCAGGATGCAAGGCAGCATGATGTTCAGATCTCACCCCCCCCTCCTCCCACGTGTCACTTCCAGTATCTGCCATCACAACATACACCCCACCACAGTGGAGTGTTCAGTACCTATTTGCCATGTCCTTGAAAGAGTAGAGCTCTGCAAAAGTGTGTTTTTCACCAGTTATTTGCACTGGGGAAAGGGGATGACGAGCTTAAAATCCACAGTGCCTCATGTACCTGCACCAGAGAAGTCCCCTGTAATGATCAACATAGGCTGAAAGAATAAACATCCCGAATGGAAGCAGAGCACAAAACTGTCCCAGCACGATCACTGCTCATCAATGCATGCTGTTCAATTTCCACCAGGTCCCATAGGACAACATCCCTGGGGATAATCCACACAGCAGAATGTCACAGCAAAACCAGTTGCTGTCTCCCGTTTCATCTGCTTGAGATTGTGACCCCATGACTTAGAGAGCAGCAGTGTCTTTTGAGAGATAGGACTGCACAGTGGTCAGTGTGCCAACTGGACAGATCGGGATTTGGTTATTCAGGCTTTGCTGCAGACTCAGGGCAGTGTCTCTAAAACTCTTCCACTGCTGTGGATGGGATGGGAGGGGGTTAATGTTTGTCCCCTTCTCTCTGCAGGTCCCAGTGGGTGTCCATTACTGCAGGTTAAATTTTACTGGTATCTTGGCCTGCCAGGGATTATATCAGGAAAACCATGCTCTTCCCTTCACTCCTGGTGAGAAGGTGGCTGATCTGTCCAGAAAGTGTAGAGTGACTAAAACAAACTAAAGTATTAAATTCTCGTTAGGTTAAGAGCTGGGAAATGAAGGCCACTGCAGGTAAAGCAGAGGCTCACTTATGGCTTCTTCTCAGAGCCGACAAGACCACTGCAATTTAACATCCTCTCTGAAAATACTCAATGTAAAATATTTTGCATTTTCAAGATAGCCTGAAAAGAGCACTAGTGCTAGTCTGGGGAGAGCTACAGTAAATACTAAGCTTGCCTGAAAGCTAAGAAAACCAAAGAATAGAGAGGTTTTGGGTCCTAAACCTACAGCTCCTCAGCACTGCAATAATTCCCATACACACATGAGACAGCCTAGCATCGTGGGTAGGGGTCCCAGCCTGTCCCCGGGCAGACATGCCACCCTGGCACCCTTCAGCCTGGCGTGGACACAGGGACTGTACCCCTGCTGAAGGCACGTCCTCACCCCTTGCAAAAAAACCACCCTCTGGCCCTCAAGCCCCTGCATCTTTCAGTGCATGGGTGACGCTTACGTGGTCCTTCTCGCATTAAGCCCTTCAGGCTGAGCCATCTCCTTTGTTTTTCCAGTTCAGGAGTGTGTGTCTTGTGCCTTGATTACAATTCTCAAATCCAAAGGTGTGAAAATACCTCCTTTCCTCTAAAGAAAAAAAAAAAAAGTACTGGTATTTCCAATTAAAAGAAATCCCTACCTAGTTAAGCAAGTGGTTGCTGTCTGCCGGGCTCATGCTGCCATCTTCTGTCCACCTACTGCTTTGCTGCCGAAAACTTCCCCAGCCCTTGGCCCAGGGACCTGCCCCTGTGCAAGGTAAAGGAGATAAGAAAAATATTGGAATGTAGGAACTAACAGTGGCTTCAGGGTCCCGCATCCGTCACTGTGGGTGGAGATCCAGATGTGTATCGTGGAGGTTGTCCTCTTAAAGCCTTTGCAACCTGGTTGTGGATGAAAGTGAGAGGTGCTGAGCTCTGCTGGATGAAGGAGAATGCATAGCCTCTGTGTAACGCATCAACTTCCAAAGATGAAGGGGGTAAATACATGCAGTTAACGCAATAGCTAAGTGGACTGGTATTAGACACAGCTTGAGCTGTTCACAGTTCTTCCTGAAAATGCAGGAAAATCAAATGCTTAATTCGGAGAGAACAGCAGGACTGCACAATTTCTCTCCTGACGCCCATCCAATAAGGTTTTTTTGGCAGGGATACAGAGTAATTGGTGCGACTGGCACTATAGCTATGGCAGCAGAGTATGTTGTTGATCAGAAGGTAAGGATACAGAGCATTTGTTTTCCAAAATTGCAAAAGACTATTGCCTCTTTGTTCAGGGCATTAGTTCTGCCAGAGCTGCTGCCTCGCAACCCTCTGATCACTTTTTTCCCCTTCCCTTAGCACCACTGATAGAGTGGGATGCTCAGGGGAGTTTTTCCAAACAGCAGGCTGTTAAAAGATGTAAAAATGGTTAAAACAAACTTTTTCACATACCAGTCCCCCACGATGCCTCACAATGGGTTCAGTTCAAAAGAGTTGAGTCCCTCCTTGGGATTACTTGTGTTGCAGGTCTTTGTATGCATATCCCTGAAGGTGTCAGGGGATGCAGTGGCATTGCTGACCACCTATGGCACAGCCTCGATGGGTATGAGGATGTGGTGGCATTGATGACCACCTATGGCACACCCTCGCTGGTTCTTGACCATAGGGCACAGCTTCAGCCAGGGTAAGTGGCAGCAGCAGGTCAACAACATGAAGCATAACCCCAAACCTAGGCATTTCAGTTGTCAAAAATATTGTGGCATCTTGTCTCTTTTGCACATACCTGTATAAGCTTGGGTAGATCATTTCACATTTGGGCCTCGATTTTCCCTCCAAGCCAGAGGAGGGAAGTGTGCAGATCCCATGGAAGTGAGGATTGCAGAGCAAATGGGGATGCAGCCAGTGGGAGATGTGGTCAGCAGCCCCAGCCTCTTGATTTTCAACAGTATTAAATTGTCAGGGCCTGTAGTAAAGGCAGCTCTTATAAACTAAACCCACACAGGTAAAGCACAAGCTTTAAAACTGTCCAACATGAAATTTCTACAAAGAAGTTGATGTTCCTGGTGAGCCTTTTCAGCACTGACTTTATAAACCACAGGCCATGGGCAGTGTTGAATTAATTCCCCATTCATCTCGCTAGGAAGCATCCTGAGCTGGCAATACTGCATAGCTCTCTCACCGAAGACGAGCTTGCTGTCCACATGCATCTCTCCTGATGGGGCTGTAGGGCAGCAGCTCTGTTTTGGAGGAGCAGGGTCGTACCCGCTCTGCCTTGGCCAGGGAGCTGTAGTGGGGGATGTCCGTAACTCACTGGATTTTCAGTAGCAGCTGAAACGCTGCGTTCTCCGCTCCTCTGAAATACGGAAACATCACTAGACAAAGCTGTAGAGATTAAACAACTTCCTGATGTTCATACAGACAGACAACAGCAGAGGTGGGGACAGCCTGCAGAAATCATGTCTACACCTTGATTCATGCAATCCTCCTCCTCCCGCCCCGCAGCAGAGGCAATTACACGGTCTGTCTGAACGGTACAGGAGTGACATTTTCTCTACAGCCTGTAGTTAATGTACTTCTGCTTGTAAAGTCAGTTGGCAAATGCGGATCCTTGCTTAGCAGATCATTTCACTTTGCAGCATCAAAGCTTTGCGCTGGGGCAGAGCCAGCACCTTGGCTTCAGCTGAGCCTGGGGAGGGGACGGGACCTCCTTTCCAGAGGTACCCCTCAAATGGCTGTGGTACCAGCACATCCCTGATAGTGGTGGTGGTGGGGGATTCTTGTAGCCTGGAAACATATTGTCCCCTTCAGAAGCCAGTGACATGTTTTTCTGCTGTTCTGTATACATATACATGTTAAACATATACAGAGAAAGAGTTGGGTCACTGACTCCAACTTTCCATTTGCTATAAAGAAAATAAAAAAGAAACATACCTCCAGCCTGAGGTGGCCCGTGCTTCTCTGAGCAGAGCAGCTTTTGCACTGGGTGGTGGGTTTTCCTTTGGTCACAGGTGATAGTGGCAGCTGGAAGTGACCCCAAATACCAGCAGGCTCTGAAGAGCACACAAGCCGCAGCATGAACTACAGCCGGAGCAGACAGAGAGGAGGTGAAGAAGCTCAAAAGCAGCAGAGGGGTCAATGTGGCCATCAAGGCTGTCACCTGGGACATCCTCAAGGCAGCTCTGCAAAGGTGCACTGAAATAAAAGACCTGCCTTCCGACAAACCTGGGCAAGCACAGGTGATGCCATCGACCTGTTTGAAGGTTTTGCTGCCCTTTGGGGAAGGTTCAGCAAACCCGTTGGGCTCTGTTTGCAGATGCAGCCAAGGGGAGGCTACTTTAGGGTCCAGATACAGCTGACCACCTCCTAGGGTGGCCTCCTAGGGGCAATGTGCTTAAGCCCCCTGTGCATGCAGAGGAGGTGTGGGTAGGACAGGACCTTGGCTTGCTGCATTTTTTTTATTATTTTTTTTTTTAGGGTTTTAAGTACGTTCTCTGAAAACTGGCACTAAAGTACAACAGTCCAGATCAGAGCTTTTCGTATCTGGAAGTTCAGCATCCACAGCTCATCAGTGTGCAAGTACTGCCTCAAGATGAGGTGCGAGAACTCCACTTTCTTCTTCCCTCCTTCCCAGGTTGGCAGGGGAGGGCAGGATTGTGGGGACAGATTTTTCCTGAAGAAAAATCCCCTCAATTCCCACCAAGCTGCTGCTTCTGCAGAATGTGTCTGCCCTGGGAGCATACTGAGTTGATACCAGGAAGATGATTTCCCTGTTTTTCTCCTCTACTATCTCCTCCATTCCGCAGTATTGCCAGGAGGGGAATATCCATCTCCATGCTGGAGCACTCTTCAAACTGGAAGAGGTAAGTGTGGAGCAGATTCCCCAGGATTATTTTATCAAAGCTCTTTTTTTATTTTGTAGGTAGAAACATGTTTTTGTGTGCAGTTAGGCCCCTGGCACAGAAGCCTCCAGAGTCCTGCTTCTCTAAGAAACAAAAATTTTAAATCAAGAAATCCCATTTCCCCCTCACCCCTTTTAATCTTCTTTCATTGGATTTGAGCCAGGGAGCCGTTAACTCCTGGTTCAGTACTGCAAGACCAGAATTGCGATGTGCTCAATGGCAAATCCATATAAAAACCGCTCACTCCCATACCAAAGAGTTTGTGTTCTTAAAGAATGATGTGCAGGGATAATATTTTAGAAGTGGATTAGTGGATCCTGATGTGCCTTCATTTGCATTTTCGCCCTGAGCACCTCTAAAGGTGTTCAAAACACTTTTTTTCCCCTCATTTGATAGTATTTTAATCCTTAAATAATGGCTCAGCTCCCCAGAAATATTTATGTAGCCACCACCCAGCACATTCAGGGATGCAAGACAGAGAAATACCTGGGAGCTGGTCTGATCCCGAGTTATTTCAATGCCAACAGTGCATCCCAGGGATGGGAAGCCCAAACTCATATGCAGGCTTCTTCCATGCATCCTTGCTCTGCCCCTTCCTTCCCTACAAAGCCTTGCCCTGATGGCCATCACCATAGATACCCAGGGCTTTGGGTTTGCAGGTACAAAACCCCTTCAACCAGATGGCCCAGTGCAAGTCCCAGGAAAGATCATCATCTCCTTGAAGTAAATTCGCTGTTTCCCCAGGACTCAGCCAGAGGAGGAGACTCTCCAAGCTCCCACCCCAACAATGGACATACTGAATGAGTCAGGAACACAACTTGGTGATGGTGGCTTAAGAAGTTGCTGCATGTCAGCTGGACAGGGATAGCTGTTGATGGCTGTGTGCTTTTAGCCTGTCCGCTTTCTGAGCTTAACTACCATCCTTTCCACCCCAGGAAAGGCTCCCGCCAAGGCTCAGAACTCTTCAGTCCAAGTGAGGGCGGGACCCTTTGCCACCACTTCTCAGTTGTGTGGCTGATGCTTTGCTTCATGCCTTCACTCAGGGGACCCATAAGTATCGTCAGGGATTTGTTACATGACTGTACTTGTGTTGTATGGTAAATTAGAGGTTCCCTCCGCATCAAGCTTACCTTGTTGAATGTCCTGTATCACCACAGCTGCAGGAACAGTCATTTTGACCAGGTTGCCTGATCTCCCAAAGTCTTGAACAAATTTGCACAGCACTCAACATCTGACCCAACATTTCTTAGTGGCAGAGGGTCACGTATATAGTCCAGATGTAAGCTGATTTCTTGCACAGCTTGTCCAAACCCATCAGTATGCTATGGACCACTTTTCCCATATTGACAACATCCTGTGTTGGCTGTGGTTACGGGAGCAGAGGAAAGTAGCTCACTTCCAGCTTCTTTTTGCATAGTTTGAGCTGTACAAAGAGCAACTGAGGCTAATTGGGGTCCCAAAATCCCCCTTTGGGAGCCACTGCTGTAGGACATCAGAGCAGTGCCCCACCAGGAATCCAATAAGCAGCTTCACAGAAAGGTCAGATCTGAAAGGAGGAACAAAATGAGAAGGACATGGGTGGAGGGATAAAGGTTTGCATGTATGTTTTGAACATGGGATGAAATCACTGGTCCATCCTGCCTCCAGCAGCGACTAGCAAGGAAGGGAGACTGCTCTCCTGCCTTCCCTTTCGCATCACTCACCACATTCCCAGGCATTTCTTTCTCAGGAGAAGGAGCATGGTCTTGACCCTGCATCAGCCCAGCTTGGTCCCAGGAGGGGCGATTGCAAATACCGTTACCTTCATAAACATTACTGCAAACAAAAGGAACCTAAAACTCCGGTAAAAAAACTGGCTATACTCTTTGAAGCTTAACAAGAGAGACTTGAACTACAATGGACTGTGGAGACACAATAGTCAAACCATTTCATCTGACAATACTTAAATTTGTCCACGCTGTGCCCTGCTGTTCCAGCTTCCAGCATTGCATAGACTCTAGCTACACAAGCCACTTCAGCATTTCCTCCAATTACAAAGTGCTTCTGCTGCTGCAATAATCCTCCCGGCTTTCTTAGCGTGCCTTTATTATGGCAGCACCACCACTCGGGCTTTGCAATGCCTTAGACCCTGGAGGAAGTTATTTAACTCTCATCCATCCTTTAAAAGCTTTGCAAATTCATCATGTTATGCACAGCTTCTCATTGCAGAAGAAAAGAAGTGTTTTTTCAGCTTATTTCACTGGTAATAGCAGAAAATGGTCTATTGCAGCAAAGAATTTATCCAAATAAGCTGTGATCTGTAGCTGTCCTGTAGATAACATCCAGCTCATTTTAGTGTCCTGGAAGCACTCTAAAAGTATCCATTATTGGAGCATCATTGTGCTTCAGGTAAGTGTGCTGCTTAAAGATAGCAGTCAGCAAAGACCACTAAACAATGGTTTCATTTTATAGGTTCAAGCTGTCCCCTAAATTATTGACAACACCTAAAGTTAGTAGTCTGATGGTAGTAAAGTACTTAGTGTGGTGGTGGAAGAACAGGACCCTTATGCTGCTGCACCCACTGAGCTTCCAGCAGTGTTGAAGGACTTTAAGTCATCCATTACACCTAGGTTACTGCATTCATTACCCTTCAATCATCATCCTTCCATCAGTTTGCTTTGTTGAAATAGTATATCCAGTGTCTTCAGGTCACACCTCAGGGGGTTCCACAGTTTAGTTATACACTACAGGTACAGAAAACTTAAATTGATTTTAAGTCTACCTTTTAAGCCTACCAGTATTTTTTATATTATTTCTATTACAATAAGCCCTGAAGAACTAAGTCCCTTACTACTAGGTGCTTCTCACCTCTGCCTCATCTTCTCTTGATCTTCCTTTTCCCAAGTAGAAGAATCTTCAGGCCTTCAGAGACCCCAATATCTTACAGCCTTAGCCCTTTGACAATACAGTAAGTCTTTCAAGGACTTCTACTCTTCATTCACAAATAGTTATTTCAGACAAAGCAATAAGCATCTTTTTTTGTCTCATGGCTGTGCACTATATTTCAGCCTTTAGCCTCTACTTCTTGACATGATACCCAGCTTCAACAGCTATTTAGATCTTCCTTCTTTATCAGCCAACCCCACAGCAGAAATCCAGCCTCTTCTGCTCTACCTCCCTAAAAGCCCTGCTGGGCCTCTCAGTGCCTTAATAAGCTTTAGTGGCCCTGACTGGCCTCACCTGAGCATCCCCACCCATGGGCCTGGGGCCCTATATATGCTCAGCCGGGGGCTTCTTTTCTTTTCCAAATTATGTTGTAAGAGCATCAATCTCCAGCTCAGCATAGCCTGACTGGCATTGAGTCCTGCTACTTCTGGATTCAGCCAAGTGTTTGACCTGGGTACTTTCTGTAGACTGGATTCTGATCTGTGGACTGACTTGCCAGCTGGACTTTAGACCCCCCTCATCTCTACAGAGGTGCCTGATACATGGACCTGGGGGCTTTCAAAGTTTTTCCCTCTAGGTTCTCCACATCCTAAAGGAAGTAAAACCTTTACTATGAGTTTTTATATCCTAGTGGTAGCAGTTGATTGTTGTTCTTGTTGAAGATCTTCCACCATCCAGGTGGGGTGGTTCCTGTGTGGTATCTTTCCCAGAGCAGCACTGTTTGGATATCCCAGTGTCTTCCCTTTGCAGCAGGAGCTGTGGTAGTGCTGGGCTTTCCCTTGCCTTCGCTCTGTGGGGCCTGCTGCCTGTCTGCACCCACATCTGGGTGGTGGGAAGCACCTTTGGGACTCATTTTCCATGTCATCTCCTGCAGCCTAGTCCTGGCACCCCACACTGAAGCTCTCAGGTGCTGTGAGAAGGTTGTGCATCCCACCCAGACTTCATTCAGCTGAGCTGAGCTTATGGGTGTCAATAAACTGGTCAGGTGCAATGGTGGGTATCTGCTAGTGCTTGCCGAGTAATTTGTTATTGCTTTCTTGTGAATAGATGCTTGTCAGCCTCATGCTGGGGTAGCTGAGCAATTTGGGAAAGGAGCATGCTGTTGGCCAGGGTGTATCACATCCCTGCTAGGTAGAATTAAGTGAGGGGGAAAAAATTGTGACTACCCACAGGGTGTTGCCTTTCTTGGGAACCGTGAAGGATTTCTTCAGCTCTTCAAAATGTCTGGAGTTTTAGTACTTACAATCAGCAAAAATTGGAGTGGAATATCAACGGAGCACAGCTTTCAAAAACTCATTTTCTTTTTCCTTTCAAGCTGACAATAGGATTTTAAGAAAAACTTTGAATAATGGATACACTTTTGAATAATGGATGTTTCACAGCTGAAGTCCCTTGACTTTTCTCTCTGTGCCTGAATGAGAAGCCTTTTAATTGCACAACACGTGGAGAGGAGGTACAAAATGCTTTGTGTCTTGTGCTGCTGATTAACTGATGTATACGCTCCCATTAAACATTCAGAGATGGGTAAGCGTATCCCAGCCCGAAGCTGTATGTTACGCATGTTGGTTTTTTATCAGCTAAGGATCTGGCATGAGATGTTTTGCATTTTTGCTTGTCTCTGTCATGGCTGCTCATAATTTTCCTCTTTTTTTTTTTTTGGTAGGTTGAATCTTTCCTGTTTCTAGCGAGGCATTCTTCCACATGAAGAGCTTGCACCTTATGCTCTGGGCTCATGCGGTGTGGTGTGAGGTCAGCTTGTGAAGTGAAGAAGCCTCCTGAGCTTAGACCATGGAACAAACTTGTAAATAGAATTTTCCAAAACAGCAGTGCTTGTTGCGAGGGTTTTCCTGAGAGATGATTATACGTGGGAAAGAGTTGCCTGGTGTCTGCGCCAGGCTGGATGCTATCCCATGGTGTGATGGTGAATCTGCAACACATGGAGCAATTTGAACCCCCCGCAAAATAGCTGTGTGGGGTGCAGGGAGGGGAATTAGCAAGCACAGCAGTGGTACGGTTGTTCCCTGCTCTTACTCTAGCATGCTGCTGTCTGTCCCTGGCACTGGCTCTTCTCCAAGTTAATTCAGCTGTCATTAAAGTTTAATTCTGCTGCAGAAGGGAGAAGACAAGTCACTGTGCCCCTGAAAAATGTAAAGGGTGGGTTTGGGGTCAATGTGGGGTTTTTTTTTGCGCTCTGTCCTCAGTTTCCCCAGTTCTCGGTGCAGTGCCCAGCGCTGTGAGTGAACCTGAATAGGCTCAGCCAAGGAAAACCCTGCTGTGTTAGTACTTCTCTAACTTTCGTCTGTACGAAATACCTGTAAACCAAGAAGTTGAGATCCCATGGGTTCCCCAGTTTTCTTTCCAAGCACAAATCCAACCCAGCAACCAAGGCTCAATGAATAAATGCTGCTGGAGCCTGGCTCTGTCCTTCTCCCAGCTCTCTGCATTTTGGCTGCAGGGGACTGGAGGCACAGCTTATGTAGAGAAATCCTGTGAGTTTGGACTATTGTAACCCTTTGTTAGACCACAGAAGACCTATGGAGGCAGCTTGTTGGGGTGGCACAGAGGGTCCCCTGGGCTCCCTGGTATGAGGCTTTTCTCTTTCACTTAGAGGTTTTTGCTGATCCTTGCCCCTGCACGCCATGGGAGGCTGCCAACCAGGTTTCTGGCTTTAAACAGAGCTTGTTCTCTCTCAATTTTGCAGCTTCTTGCCTTAGAGGACAACTGCAATTTAGTTTTATTTTGCAAAATTTGACATGACTTGAGACTGTGATTTACTGGCCTTGAAGGATACGGTATATGTAACCACGGAGGGCATAAGTGGCTTTTCATGGTAGAGGAGTCATAAATTGAGATGAAAAAAAAATGAGGGAAATGTTACTGTCCAACTTTACAAGGTAGCACTAAGAACAGGACACAGCAAAGCCATCTGTAACTGTCAAGGGTCTTTATTGTCCCTGATTGTGTGTAATAAAGCTCCTGAATGAGACCCATGGTCTCAAATACGAAGGCAACTGTCTTTCAAGTGTCTGAAAAGACACAAGATGGCAATCTTTTCAAAAGGACACCCTGGAATGTCTTGGGGCTGAAGATTTCCAAGCTATCATCTTTCCTTGCTCCAGCGCTTGCTGGAGACCCTGGGAAAGGGTCTGTGGCCAGCTCACTCCCTCCTTGGCCACCGGTAAAAGAGCCTGAATGTGCGTGGGGTGAGGTGGAAATCTCAGAGGGCATCAGCCCAAGCAGGACTGGTAGCCTTGGCTGTATGGTCCGATCCAGACATGAGGTCAGCATCCTTCCCCTGTTCATTCATGGCATCTATGCCACGAGATGCAGCAGTTGTAGCTGGTGATATTTCTTCTGGGGCTTGTTTTGGCATCTGCATCTCCATGTCATGGTTTCAGCTGGGATGGAGTTAACTTTTTTTGCTAGCAACTGGTCTAGTGCTATGTTTTGGATTTGGGATGAGCAACAGTGATAGCGCACTAATGTTTCTGGTTGTTGCTAGGCGGTCAAGGCCTTTTCTGGTCCTCATACTGCACTGACGGCAAGCAGGCTGGGAGGACGCAAGAAGTTGGGAGGAGACACAGCCAGGACAGCTGACCCCAACTGACCAAAGGGATATTCCATACCATGTGATGTCATGCTCTGCATATAAAGCTGGGGGAAGAAGAAGGAAGGGGGGTACTTTCGGAATTATGATGTTTGTCTTCCCAAATAACTGCTACGCATGATGGAGCCCTGCTTTCCTGAAGATGGCTGAGCACCTGCCTGCTGATGGGAAACAGTGAATGAATTCCTTGTTTTGCTTTACTTGCATGCGTGGCTTTTACTCTGCCTATTAAACTGTCTTTATCTCAACCCAAGAGTTTTTTTCTCACTTTTACTCTTCTGATTCTCTTCCCCCATCCAAACTGCGGGGAGGGAGCGAGCAGCTGTGTGGTTCTAGCTGGTGGCTGGGATTTAACCGTGACTCTCCTCTGTATTTTCTGACAGACACAGATCCAGAGGGACATTTCATATAGCAAAGATATTTTAGACAAGGAAGAAAAACCTCCTCTTGNTTTTTTTTTTTTTTTTCCTTAATACCACAAGAATAGCTTCAGAATTTGTCTCACTTAAAAATTAATTTTCCCTGGTTGAGCTGGGGGTGGTGTGGGGCGGGTGGAAGAATTACCTCTGCTTGGTTTTCAGCATTTGCCTGGCAAATATTTCCAGGCTTCTTGGTTTTATATGTTAATTTTCAGCTTAAAGGTTGTAACGCATTGCAATGTGGCAAGGCGACAGGGGCGGTGTGACAGTTTCCAGGCTGCTCATGCTCGTTTTATCTGCAAATGGTTGAATTTGCAATGTGTAATGATCTCTGTAAGGCAGTTAGCAGCGAGATAAACATCAATTTTATGGCTGGGAAAACATAAGGGGTGTTGCGCAGAAAAATGAGAGGACCTGAATACTGAAAGCTCTCTGACCTCCTCAACACGGTTGGGTTTAGCTCTTGCATCTCCATGGGCCTCTGTGCATCCCAATCCCTTTCCATGGTGGGTCAAGCCAGGGGAGATGCCGTGGTAGAGCCTGATGGGATGCAGGAGCAGCATGGCCTTTCCTTTAGGGGTGGGAGATGCAAGAAGCAAGGACTTAGTATTCACAGCCAAGAGTTAAGAGGTTTTGCTGAAGTTGGGAATGAAGTAAAGTGAAGACTTCAAAGTTTTTTGGGGGCTTGCTTTGTAACAGGAGCTCATGCAGAAGGCTGGAGTTACCTTTCAGTTGCAGCCAGGCTGGGGATGTGTACAGCACTCTGTACAGACGGGCTTGGATTTTTCACAAGTAATAGCTTTTTGCAGCTCTGTTTCTTCATTGGATATGATGTGGGGTGTAAAATGCTTTTTCTTAATTTGCTGTGTACTGAATGCCTCTGGAATGCAATTAATACTCCTGCCTAAGTCTCAAAAAATTAATAGGCGTGTCTGGATGTTGCTAAACTACACTGTGTGTGTGCGGCGTGGTGGTGGGAGGGATGGCTCAGTCCCTTGAAGCTGGAAACAACCTAATGTGGGGAAGAAAGGTGCAAAACCATTGGTGAAAACTTAAGCACATAAACTATCTATGGGAAAATGTGAAGTGGTGCCATGCTGGCCAGATCAAATCCACATGATGGTGCTAACGCAGCGGCTGCAGGTGGGAGCAGGAATGATCTCAGCTGTTTTGGGAGCCACCACCTTCCTCCCACTGGGATGTCCCTGGCCTGGGAAGGCCCCAAATGACACCCCCAGCTGGAGCGGGGGCTCTTACCACTCCTTCTGCGTAAGCCTGGGAGGAGTGATCAAGCTAATTAGTTAATTAGCTGGCATTGAGAATGAGGGGTCTCTCCATGCTGGTGCAGGTGCTCAGCCTGCCTGGGAACCTGAGCTCCTGGGTGGTTTTAGTTTTCTTGGTCTGTGTGTGACATGTAATATGCTGTCAAATGTCTGGAATGCTGGCAGCGTGTTCAGGGCTGGTGTTTTCACTGTATAGAATATTTAAGGTGATTTTTCACATTTTATGTAGCTCATTTACTACTTGCATTTCCGTCCTGCAAACGTGATGAGAGATGATCTGGTTTCAATTTTTTTCTCTTGACTGTAGCCAGCCCTTTCAAACTCCCCTGTGCTGTGACATGATGCTTCAGACATCTCCACAAAAAAAGCGTGCATATATATATCTGTAACATTTCTAGGGGGCTAAAGCTCAGAGACGAACAAAGCTTCCTATTGATGCCATTAAAAAAAAAAATCTCATCTCAGAACAAATTAGAAACAACATAAATCACACAAAAATAGATTCAGGTACCAAAGCCACCTGGATTTCTCCTCTTAGGTTACAAAGATTTCTGAAGATGCTTTGCTAATGTTGGGTTTGGGGGGGGTCCCTCGGGACACTGGCCCGAGAGTCTGGGGCTGGCTGGGAGCGGAGCCCCAACACACCGTGCAAACACCCGACGGGCATGAAGAAAAATGTTTTCCACCTAATCTTGTTACTGTGACAACAGCAGTGAAACCTTTTAAAGCGGAAAAATACGATTTTTTAAAGAGATATTGCTGCCCCTTCAGCTCTGTCTGACAAATGCTATCCGTAGCGTGTACTGCCTGCTTTGCAATAGTCTTGTAAGCTCAATGGTGGTCCTGTGGCACAGAGCTTGGATTTCTAAGAAAGCTATGAATCCATTTGAAATAAAAAATTCTTGGTTAGAAGCGATGTAGTTAAAGGGTTACCCTTTTCTTTCCCTTTTTCTAGCCCATCTGGTTCTTTTATCTCTGTTTTTTCTTCCTTCACTTTTCATTTCCCATCTCCTTCCCCTAGCTCGCTCTTCTTCCAACACACTTTTCTGCTGTTTCCTTTAAATTGATGTTCCCCAGTTCTCTATTTTAAGCCACTTTTGCTCGAAGCTTGACGTTGCTGGTAGTGTTTCTTGCATCTCCTTCCCTAGCATGGACTGGTACAGAGTTTCCACTTGTCTGAAACACAAGCATCACAGTTTGCAGCTGCTTTTATGTGAGTCAAGTTCCTGAATCTTCCTTGCAACCCAAATCCTCCTGGCTTGGCTGGCAACAGCAGCCCAAGAAGTTGAGGCTTCTCTCAGCCTCTTCATACTGGTTGAACCCTTGCGGGATACCAGTATAAATTTGTGTGGTTGCTAGAAAACAGGTTGGAAACATCCAGCAGCCACCTCTTGGCTAGAAACCTAAAATTATTAGCCAGCAGCCAAGTGGAAGTGTGACATATATATTTATATATTAAAAAAGTCATGGTCTCTAGGGATCCTTTCTAGCTTTTCCAGGAGACCAGATCTTTTACTTTGTTCAAAGCCTCCCCGAGTTTTGAAGGGCAGCTACGAAACAGATAGGAGATGTTTAATTTTGTTCTGCCGAAGCCGCTTGGCAGCACAAAGACAGCGCTTCCTTGGTTTGCGTTTCTTCCAGTCAGCTCTCGGTACGGCTGAGTGCTAAGGATATTTTTTTATTTGAAACCTTGAATTCTACAGAGACCGAGCACTTATTTCTTAGGATCACCAGGGAAAATTTCTTACTCTCCCAGTAGGGTGGAAATCTCAGGCTCTGAAGCTATAATATATGTAGTCTTCCAACATCATTAAAATAGGGTTTTGCCTGACAGCGCCACTGCAATGCAATGAATGAAATCCTGCCTGCAAATTCCAAATCAATCGGTATCGTGGTGGCGGTAATTTGGAGGCAATTTCTCAGGGAAAGCAAGGACTGCAAGGGTGTGAAAAAAAAAAAAAAAGAAAAAAGAAGGCAAAAAAGCTGGTTTTCTGCCAGTCATCCCGTGTTCCTCTGTGCTGCCCTGGGGCTGAAATCTGGCTGCTCACACTCAGCAAATGGAGGCTTTGGGGGTTAGGAAGCCGTGTGTGCTTTCCCTGGTGAAGGGAGAGAAGATGTCACATCGCTAGGCTGCTGGGCGGGAGACACCGGCTCTTGTCTCTAGCTTTTACTGCAGTTGTCTGTGATGCCATTTCCCTTAATTTACTCCTTTTTCATTTTTAAGGTGCCTGGGGGAGTTTGGGAGAGAGTCTCCAGGCAGGAATCCCAGATCGCTTGCAGAGTGAGGCTGATCTCGCACTGTAAGGACTTAGATGAGGCAACGCTGGGGTGGACCCCGACTCTATCCTGCCCAAATTCTGCCCTGGGCAACAGCCGGTGGGATGGATGTTATTTGCTTAAGCTGTGCCTGGGTCTGGAGTAACCCAAAAACTCACCCAGCAGGTTTTATTTATGATTTTTTTAGGAAGTGTGAGGATGTATAAAGGAGGATAATTATCTCATGGCATTAAGAAAATGAAACAAAACAAAAAACAGGAGAAATACCTGGCCTTTTTTGAGCTCGAAGGGCTACGTGCTCCATCTCTTGGGTGAGAGAAGGCACAAGTGATGGGGCTGATGAAGGTGACCCTCAGGGATGCAAACAGCAGTGCAAACACCCCCCATCCCCTCCATGAGCCAAGTGAGCAGCTGAGGGAGTTGATCTGGGGCGGAGGAGCGGTGGCTGCCCTTTGCCCCATGCGGCGGCCGGCGGCCCATGTGGCAGTGGACTTTGGCAGTGGCGCACGGGGAGCGGAAGAAGGGCCCCGGCGGCCTCTGAGCAGGTGTGTGTGGCTGCCGCGGGGGGCGGACGGTGGTGGGAACTCCCGGCCAAAAATTAAGGGGTCTGTCGGTGGGTCCAAAATGATGGGTATCTGGATGCTTGTGCCTGGGGGCTATTTAGGGCAAGGATTTAACCCTTATTGCACCTAAAAGGGGCACAAACTGAGCAGCCTCTGTTCGGACCTGAGTGTGTGCCCTCCCCCAGCCCTGAAACGACCCCCAAATGCCTTAAACCTTGACTGTGAGAGGGGTGACAAGTGGTTCAGACAGCATCTGGCCACCTGCCTGCGTTGGGGAGGGTTGTGAGCCTTTGTGGGGGCAGTTTGGGTACCAATACTGCAAGAGGACGTGGGGGGGCTTGAGGGTGGCATCTCCCCCCTGCCAGCAGCTGGAGCTTCACCCACGTGTTGCCCTGGGCTCTCCTTAGGGCTTCTTCTTCTGTGTGGGACTGTTATAAGTAAATCTGGTGTCTGCTTGAACTGCTGTATTCTTGCTGGAACTGAAAGGCAGGAGGAAATTCCCTGTTTCCACCCCATCTCATAGCTCACATAAGCAAAGCTCCGCTTCTCCCTGCCTCTGTCTCTACTCATTTCTTTGAGAATAACTCTCCTTGTCCTGCTTATAGCTTTGCCAATATCCTTTTCCCTACTGCATATAAAATGGGGTTTCACCGCCTTGTCACAGAGGTAAAGCTGATTTCTCACCTGCTCAGGGAGGCTGTGAGCGGTGGTGCTTTGCAGGGCTGGCTGGGGGTGCAAGAGAACGCTACCTGGGTGCTACCTCTTGCTCCAGCAAGAGCTGTATGCCTGTTGCTTTCAAAAAAAGACCATTTCATCCTGATGTTTTAAGGGGAGCTTCAAGTTTAGGCAGATACAGAGATGACTTTTCCTTGACTCTGAGCATGTTGGAAAGGACGCCAGGTTTCCAGCAGGCTCCCAAAAGCGGAGAGGAGGTGGCAACAGGTTTCATGGCAGGGGCTTTGAGGGGAGTGAAAAGCCACTGATCAAATGCACTGTGACTTATCTCATTGCTTGCAGGCCACTAAAGCCATTTGGGACCTCCCCTCCCACCCTAAAACTGGAGAGGATCTCGCTGGCAAGCTTGTGATGGACCCCTGGGTCCCTGCCCGGCCTCCCCAGCCTTGGGAGAGGCAGGCAGCCCGGGGGGCATGGGGAGAGGTGCACCGTGGCCCCCCACCACAGCCCAGGCGACAGCTCCTCCGTACAGGGCCCCCACCTCGGCCCGGCTCCTGGGATGGGGGCCACCTCCCCGGCCATCCCTGGGATGGGGGCCACCACCCCCGGAGGGATGCCAGCAGACCGGCTTCCCGGGCTGAGTACTATGAAAGCAGCTACCCCAACAGGCCATACTCCAGGTGAGAGCTGCCCAACATTGCGATGCTTGTGCTGAGCCCCTTCCTTGTAAACATTCTTAAAATAATATTTGACCGTTTCACTGCTCTTGTGGGCTTGTGACGTGGGTCCTACCCTTGTAACTGCATAGGGGAAGCTGCCAGCAGCCTCGAGGAGGCAGTGCGTGATTAGATGATGTCCAGCTATTAAAGCAGCTGGTGACTTCTATATTTAAGGCTGCGTAGCTGTTGCAGCTCTGATTTCTTCTTACAGCTGTGACTTCTGCAGTTTCTATTTTACAGGCTTCATCTCGGTCCCGAGGTGCATTTTTCTTGAAGGTTTGATTAAATGCAGTTCTTTTTTTACTAAGTGCAAGGTGAACAATAAAAATATAAATGGTAATATAGGAGCAAAAGGGAGCTTGCAAGCTCAGCTGCTGAAACAGCGGAGGGTGGAAGGATAAAATGTGGGCTAGAGGATGCTCTCGGTGCTGAGCGAGCTTCAAGCGCTCCAGCAAATTTGGGTTGATTTGCCTGAGTTATTGCTCTTGGCGAGTTATGGTGTGGATACACGGGGTTTTGTGCTGAGGTTGTGTGATGCTCACACTGGGAAGGGGGATGTTGCATGGGGCTGACCAAATGGCTGTGCAAATTGTGAAGGGTTAAGGTGTGCGGGTGGTGGGAAGGCAGCTTAGCCTGGGGCTGGGCTGTAGGGCAAGGGGAGACCTGCACTGAGCTGTGCGGTGGTGGCTCCAGAACTTGGTGGAGAAGGTGCCTTGTGGGGGGACCTCTCCCAAAATGTGGGTGAAAGTTGATCGCTGTGACAAGTCCACACCATCAAGCTGAAACTGGGAATTTCCTGAAACTGCACAGCTTTCCCATAGATGGGGATGGGAAAGGATCCAAACCTCCTGCTGCTCCTTCCGGCCGTGATGCTGGACCAGTTCCTGGCCCTGCTGCTGAGCAGGGCACCTGGGCAGAGGACCTGCCTTTGTTTCCATCACTCTTTCTGCCTCCAAAGATCCTGTCCAAGCATGAGTCTAACCCTAGATGTGGTCCAGAAACTGCAGCGGTGCCCTTTCTCAGATTAAGTACGTTGTGTTGTGTTTCAGGCAAGGATATGAAGACCCCCACTGGCAGTATCCAGCAGCCAGCTACGGGGGTGATTATGCCTACCAAAGCCACCAGTGGCAGCCAGTGGCCTGGCAGGATGACAGAGGTATGGGCTTCTCCTTTGGGTCTGGGGATGGAGGCAACTTGCAGCTTGCAGAAGAGGCAGTACTTTCTCTAGGATGGATTGTTCTCCCAGGGCTTGCACATCTCCAGGGCTTGCTCCTGCCCATGCTCCCAGGCCATCGGTGCTGTTGTCCCCACGCAGCACTGCTCTGAGTTTGCATTTGAGAGACATGAGCAGGAACTAGGTGCACCCAAGGGAATGTTTAATCTTGATCTGCATGGCTAAAAACCTGTATCATTTCTGGTTCCAGGCTGAACTCAATGATGCCGATGGTGCTGTGTGATCAGGGTGGCTGGGGCCTTGTTTTTGCTATTTCTGGAATTCCTGGGCTGAAGAAAAGGGGAGGGAGGAAAGAGGGAAGGACATCAGTGCTGTGTTGGCAAACATGTAGAGGGCTTTATTATACTTCCAACTTGCTGGGTTAATTTGGAAGCAAATGGGGTGTGCATGGCAAATTGTCTGACTCATTGCTTTTCTTTTGCAACTCCATTATGGCTTGTTGCTCTGGAGGGGCAACACTAAATCTTGATTCTCTCTCCAGACCTGAGACAGGGAGAGCCTTACGGCAAGAGTACCAATTACCAGGACCGGCATTACTACAGGGGTTACCACCCCAACCTCACCACGACCCCCCCGGGACAAGACAGGTAAGGGTGGGGGGTGTGGGCATCATCTGATGCAACCATCTGCTACAAAATTAGCAGGTTTGTGGCTGGTATCAAAAATCTCTGACCTCCAGGGCATCTCCTTTTGCTCCCTTCTGCAGGACGCAGACCTATGACTCCTCTGAGGAGAGACACATCTCAGCTGCCCGGCCCGAGTGGGCAGGGGGAGAAACCCTTGAAAGCGAATCAGGGGAGGCCAGTGGCCAGCCCCGAGAGGTAACCTCAGGATGGGCTGGGATGGAGGACAAAAGGTTTGGAGATCTCCCAGAGATTTTAGGAGCAATCCAGGTGTCCCTCCTCCAGCTGGAAAGGAGGCTGAGGAGAAAAGGGCTGCTTTGCTATGTTGCACTCAGTGCTTAACAGTCTCTGGGGATGATTATAGTGGGTTATTAGTATTTATGAACTCTTCATCTGCTGGGCTGTTGTTCCCCCAGGCATAGGGCTGTACACTACTCCTGCATGGGACCAAGACCATGACAGAAATCCAGGCTTGGTGGGATGCTCTCCTGCATCCTCTGTAGGTAGTAGAAAGCTGTGTGTCATTTTCAGCTCTGTCCACCAAGGTCTGTTCCATCACGCTTGTGATCACTCTGGCCAAAGAGCAAATTAAAAGATCAAATCAAAGTTGCTCTGGTGGTTTTTCTCCTGGACAGAGCTTTTTTTGGATTGCCAAGCACTGTCTGCTGACTGTGTTGGGGAGTCTGTGTTAGGGCTAGGAAAGCTTTGGGCTAGACCAGTGGCTGATGTAAGTTATTTTAAAAGCCATTGGGTATGACCAGGATATGTGCCATGATGAACCTAAGATGCTGAAGAGAGTGAGCTGCTCAGATGGGAACGAGCTGTGCTGTTCCTGCTGGGCAATTTTATGGAGCAGCAGAGCCTGTCCCACTGCCCTGGGAGCAGAAAAGCATCGGTGTCCCTAGTTTCTCAGCCAGGTTTGTGTTTTCTCCCTTCCTTGTAGTCTTCGGGCCAGCCCAGCCTGCTCCTGCAGTACCGTGAGTCAGGACTCAGCTCCAGCGGCTACGAACTCAGCCAGTACATCCGTGATGGTGCCGACCACTATGACCCCATGCTTTCAGGGACCTGGAACCTGGCACAAGCAGGTGAGGTGTGATGGGGCCCTGGCCCCCTCTGAGAAGAGGGGAGCAAGGAAATAAATGGCTGGCTTTAGAAGATTTGCTGTCTTGCATCTTGGTCCTTTCCTGGAGGAGGTTGTGCAAGCACACAGCATGACTAGGGGGCTGCAGGGTGGGTGCATGGGCTGGTGGCTCTGCCCTAGTAGGTGCAGGAACTGCTGTGCATGCCTTCTGCTTTAGGGGACAGTTCTTGCATGGGGGGTGGGGTGTCAGTGGAGGGTTACTTAATTTGGGGGTCAGGCTGGGACCTGGTCATGTCCTCCATAGTGGAGGTGGTGTGGGGTCAGGGTGAGGGGACTCACGCTGGCCTGTGTGTCATTGCAGGGGAGCCCTTGGTGTCCACCCCAGCCCCGGTGGTACCCCTCAAGTTCTCGCTGCCGCACATGGCAGTGTGCTTTGGAGCTGGAGGCCAGCTGGTGCTGGTGTGTCCCCACCGCCCTGCTGAGGGGCAGCTAGCCCACGTCGAGCTACACAGCCTAGAGGTATGCCTCAGCCTGGCACCCCAGACTGCCCTCAGTCCCCTTGCTGGAGTGTCTCCTTTTTCCCCAAGGGATGCAAACACTGTTTGTCACCCAAACAGCCCCCTTAGCAGCCTTCCACTCCCCTGCTGCCATCTTATCTCCAGCCCACATGGACTTTTGAGACTGCATCATGCTAGCCTGTGCCTGGGCATTGCTTTCAGCCTTTGGGCCCTCCATCCCACTCCTTCAGCTCCATAACCCTTGTCATCTGTGACCTGTTCACAGTGATCTCTCCTGATAGGGACAGATGTGGTCCACACCTCTCTGAAAGATAAATCTGTTCACCTTTCTGAGGTGCTCCAATACAGAGGCTGTATACATCCCCTGAGTCTACCACAGCGTTTGTCTCCTATTTTGCCTCCCAAAGGAGGCAAATGCCATCCCAACAGGCTTTTCTTTCCTGGATCTTAGCATTGGGGTCCATGTGATGGTTTAGGGCCTATGCTCTGGGCTTACCTTAAGACAGCACAGAGAATGTGTTCACCAGCACTGTTGAACCCTTGGCCAAGGCACTGACTTTCAGCTAACCTAGCTGGGGCTGGCCTGTTTTCTGGAGTCCAGCTGCTGAATTTTCTCTTGTTTTTTAGGTAATCCTTCATGACACAGAAGAGCTGCAGGAGCTACAGGCCTTCCCGGGGCCCCTGGCCAGGTATGTTACACAGGCAGGTCCAGGAGCTCTGTCCTCCTTGCTGTGCTGGCACGGCTGGCCTGGAAGAACCTTTGCTTTGGAAGGAAACACGAGCTCAAGGCAGACTTTACGGTCCCCATTGTTTTGAGATATCTGCAAAGGCCAAGTCTAAGTTCAGATTGGGAGGCCAGCCCCTTTGCTGTGGTGTAGGTTGGTTTGGGTTGTGGGAGATGGTTTTTTTGAATATTTAGAGGGTGTGGATTTAGTGTGGTATGTATGTCTGACCTTATTTTGTATTTATGTCCCAGAAAAATTATTTTTGGAAGATGTCTTTGGATGTCTAAAGCCCTGGGTCAACTTGGGGTTTAGCTTTTCCTAAGTTTTTTGTCCCCTGAGACTGTTGAGCACAGCAGAGTCAGACCGAGTATGCGCTTTCATCCAGTGTGAGCCTGGGGATGAATCACAGCACATTGCATCAGGTTGTCTCTATCATACTGGTTACACTGGCGTGTCTTCTGGTCACTCGTAACTAAAGCAGGGAGAGAAAAGGAGTGTGCAGAAGAGGGAAAACCATTTACTGAGCAAAAGAGCTGTGTATGCCCAGAAGCTGGGTAGAAGACCTGGAGGTTACCTCTTGTGCTGAAGGGGTCGTTAGGAATCTCCGTATGATATGCTGGTGTAATTGAGTCAGGATCAGCATCTCCATCCCCAGTCCCTCTGCCCTGGCTGATTTTGTGTCTCAGCTACCCTTTCTTTTCAAATGTCTGATTATTTTATTGTAAGACAGCAGTTCTGCCTGGCTTGCGCATAGCTTAAAGGTTCCTCCTTCTGTTTCAGACCCAAAGGGTTTATGTGGTCACAAGCGTGTCTTTCTCCCTGCACTATGCCAGTTAAATAAAAGATACTGCCTGTACGTGTGCCTGCTCCTGCAGCCTCAGACATCCATGGTTGTAACAGCAGCATAGCAAAGCAAAACTGAGGTTCTTTGCAGATGGATAGATGGAAATATTATTAGGAGGGCAGAGAGAGGGTTTGAGATGCATTCTGCATCCCTGAAACACAGAAATTTGCAAAAAGTCATCATAATGATAAAATTTAAGCATTTTTGAACTTGGTGTGGCCAATTTGGTGTGTGGTCACTGGCACTGGGGATCTTCTCTGCTCCATCTCTCACTTTGAAGCTTTGGCATCCCCATCAGTGAACCTGGGGACGCTTTGAGCCTGACTGATGTTCTAGATTGCTTTGCCTTGGGTTTCTTTTGATGCCTTTCTTTGCTGCTGTAGGGAAGATCTGCACAAGGTGGATGTGATGACATTTTGCCAACAGAAGATAGCTACGAGCTGTGATCTCTCAACACAGAGAGGCAGAGATTCATCTCTTCTCTGGAAACTCCTGGTCCTTCTCTGCCGGCAGAATGGAGTAGGTGTCCTGTGGAAGGTTCTGACCCTTTTGATCTTAGAAGTGAGACAACTTATGTGCCCCTTAGGTGTCTCTTGATCCGGTTGCTGTTTTCAGGGGGATGTATTTTAAAAGCATCCCATTCCCATAGTACTATCAATCAGTTTGATACCGCCTGGGTATTTGGAGCGAACCCTTCTCTGTGATTGCTTTTAATCCTTGTGAACTACCAACAACCCAATGCTGTAGCAGCTGTGAATGGGGCTGGTGCCACCTTCATCAAGGAGCCAGCACTTATGCTTAAAAGGGGATTACTCCCTTAACCCAATGAAATCCACCCAATCTAATCTGTGGCTGCTTGTTGGAAACAAATAAGATCTCCAGAGTGAGTGCTGTGAAGGACTTGCTAGTTGTGCTGAATCCTTTGCCTTCTAAAACTGCATGCTGGTTGCCAAGGCTGGGAGATGTGCTAGGATGAGGATACACTTGTAAGGGTGTCAGACTGGAAGTGCCGTCAGTCTTTGCTCATGGGGCAGCCTCCAAGGGCCTCCCTTCTTCCCTTCCCTTTCACAGTCCATGGTGGGCTCAGACACAGCTGAGCTGCTGATGCAAGACTGCAAGCGCCAAGAGAAGTACAAGAGGCAAAACCCTGCGGCAAACCTGATTGGCCTGACGGATGATGAGTGGATGTCACGTCAGCCGGGAACACTGGACCTCATCACGGGGGAGGTCCCTCCTGTCGTGGAGACACAGGCGCAGATAGTGGAGAAGTTCACCAAGCTCCTCTACTATGGCAGGAAGAAAGTAAGTGGTGAGTGGGATCCAGGACAGGGCTGACTTTTTTTTCTTGTCCCCTCTGGCCTCTTCAGGCAGGTTTTGAAGGGAAGAGTGGTCAAGAGGTGCCCTGTGGTTGTGGGATCAACCCTTCAAGTTGTGTTTGTACAACAGGGCTTATGGCAGTGATTTCCCACCACTGGATATTGTGATGGGGCCCTAAGTGAAGACAAGATGCAGAGGCTTTTACCAGCCTTTACTGTGGGTTTAGTTGCAGTTACGTGATCTCAAGGGGTACCAAAGGCATGGGAAGAGAGGAGGGTTGGATGCAGAGAAGCTTGGGTGCCCAGGCTGGAATTCCGTGGTGGTGGCATTGAGAGCTAACAGGTAGCACAGACCTGGAAATCCAGGAAAAAGAGTATTGCTATGAAGATCCCAGTTCCTGTTATTGTGGAAAGTAAAAAGATAAAGGTGTAAAAAGATGTTCTTTGTGAAAATGGAAGAGTATTTGGAGGGTATTAGTTAAAGCCAGAGCAGTTATCGTGTCTCTTCTCTGAGCTGGGGGAGCAGAGGGTCCCCTGGCAGCGGAGGAGGGCAGGGAAAAACAGAATTAGTGCAAACTGTTTTTCTCCTCCACCTTGGCTGCAGGATGCTCTTGTCTGGGCCATGAGAAACCAGCTGTGGGGCCATGCCCTCTTCCTCTCCAGCAAGATGGACCCTCGGACCTATAGCTGGGTGCTCACTGGGTAAGTTGGAGAAGCTAAAGCAAGGTACAAAGCTCTGTGGCTGGTTTTGCCCTCAGCCCCAGCACACTGAAAAATAAACCACAAAGCAACCAACATTGATTTCAGCTGGACCTTTTCAGAGGCAGAAAAGTGGAGAGGGGGCATCAATCTGAATGAGCCTGAGTCCTTCGGGCTTTCTGTTGGACAGGAGAAACCAAGTGGGGGCTGGAAAGCAGAAGGAAAGCCATTCCCTGCAGATGTGGGGTCGATTTATTCTAAGTCTTTGGCTTTGCCCTTGCTGCCCTAGTAAAGGCAGCCATCAGGGTAGGTGGAGCTGAGCCATTTTCACCATGAATCCAGCCTGGTCTGAGCTTTTTGTCCCATTCGTATGAACATTTTCTGGTGGAATTAATGGATTTAGTCTGGATTGGGTTTATCCCTTCAGGGAGAGTTAAGCAGAAATTTTCTGTCTTGTGCAACCTGAATCCTTTTAAGGAGGTTTTATCCAGCGTTGTCCTGGAGACTTGCCTGCTCTGAAGGTAATGCAGATCATCAGCCTTCTCTGGGAAGCCCCTCAGGACACTGCTTTCCTGGGACATTTGGGATGCCTCCTTGGAGGTGAATGAGGGTTTGTGGTCCTGGCATGGCAGCCCTATCTCTGCTGTTTCCTCACAGGTTCACCAGCACGCTGGCCACCAATGACCCCCTGCAGACCCTCTTCCAGCTCATGTCAGGAAGGATCCCTCAGGCAGCGCTGGTCTGTGAGCAAGAGGCTGTCCCTGGCACGTGTACCCCTGTGCTGTCACCTTGCCTGTGACACCCACTTTGTGGTGACTATGTCTGCTCTCTTTCACTCTCCTCTTGTCTCCCTCCAGTGCTGCGGGGATGCCACATGGGGAGACTGGAGGCCCCACCTGGCTGTGATGTTGTCCAACAAGGCTGGAGACACAGAGCTGAACCACCGAGCCATCGTCACCATGGGAGACACTTTGGGTGAGCTGAGGCCATTGTGAGCAGTTATGTTCCCGCTGTCTTGTAATAGTGGGTCGACAGCCACAATGTCACCATGCATGTCCCTGCTGGCATGGATGTATGTTGGTGCTGAGATGGGGTGTGCACTCCTGTGCCCCCAGAGCTGCAGTGTCTGTGCAGTGGTAGGGATGAGGTGTTGGTGGATCCTACTGTCCTTCATGCTGGCAGATGAATCAGGCTCAGGCACATCCCTTAACTGTTCTTTTGGAGACACCTGGAGTGGATGGACCCTCCCACCAGCGGAGGGAGGGCATATGTAACTGCAGGGACTGAGACTTGCTCCCGGTGGCAGGGACTCTCAGGGATTTCATGCCAGTAATGACACCTTGCAGAGTTGAAGCTGGAGCTTGACCCTGCTAAGCCTCCCCTGGTCCCACCACTGAACTGAAACCCCCTCCTAGGTACAGAAAGCAGCAATTGTGGGAAAACAGGCAAAAAACAGGGAGAAGGGAGGGATCAGAGTCTGCATGGACAGGGAAGACAAGTGGGGTGGTTGGGTTTGGGTTTTCATATGAGCTTGGGGGCCTCCAAAGCAATGTTGACCACATGGTGACCTCTTTCTTAGGACTAAGTGTTTTCCTTTTTTTCTTCCCATCCAGCTGGCAGGGGAGCTGTCGAAGCAGCTCATTTCTGCTACTTGATGGCAGATATTCCTTTCGGTTACTTCGGGGTGAAGGCAGACCGCATGGCTCTGCTGGGCAGCAGCCACCGGTAAGTGAGTCCAGGAGGTGGTGCTCTTGCCAGAGTGATGTGTTCTGCCTTCTCTCTATTCCTGGGATCTCACTCTTATGCAGAAGCAATTCCCGATTGTTGGTTTTTACTGCTCTTAAAGTGATCTTTGCTCTGGGCCTCTCCAGCTGCAGGCTGGCACAGTGGTGGAGCTGTGAAACTGTATGTGGGGCTGTCTGGGGAGAGAGCTCTGCTCCCGCTTGCTGAACCTATCCCTCTATTCTGCAGTCAGGCATTCGCCCAGTTTGCCAGGACCGAGGTTATCCAGCGGATGGAAATCTTTGAGTACTGCCAGCAGCTACGACAGCCCAAATTCTTCCTGCTCCCCTTCCAGGTAGCAGAGATGCACAAACATATCTGGTGTAGCAGTTCAGACCTGCCCCAAAACATGCAATCATCCTCCTGAAACCAGGGATTCAGGCTGCTCTCCAGGGCTTGGCCCCTCGCTGGGCTTTGGGAGTGATGGGGAGGTTGCCCCGGCTGAGGGCTCCTCCAGGGCAGGGCTTTGGGCAGGTTTTGGGGCATGGTGTGTTTGATTGGTGCTTGCTCAGATCTGGCTCCCCTCCTGCTCCCTGGGTAATGGATAGTCTTTTCATATTGCAAATAAGCACCTGGCTGCCGCTGCTGCTGCCTCGGGCACTGCACAAATCAGATGGATAAATGAAGATGGTGGGCTGGCCTTGCAACAGCGCTATGGTTTGAGGACTGTGGCTGGGCTGCCCCATGGGGATGGGTGGGGTGTCCCCAGGTTGCAGGTGACCTCTGGGTGATGAGATCCATGCCCCAGGGTCCTCTGAGTCATGCTGAGACGATGTGCCAGCAACAGGGCAAAGGGGACCTGTGGGCACAAGTGTCTCCTCACTCATCTACATCTGCTTTGCTTCCCTCTCCCAAGGTGTACAAGCTCCTCTACGCCTCTCGCCTGGCCGACTATGGGCTCCCAACCCAGGCTCTGCAATACTGTGAGCAGATTGCCACTGCGGTCCTTGCCCATGATCCAGCCAGCCACCCCGTCCTGGCCCAGCAAGTGATGAAGGTGAGTCTCGTACTCCCCTGCATCCTTGGCAGGGTGATACCCATTCAGAACCCAGCAAGGTGGGAAGCGTCCTCGGGGTTTCCCCATGGCCGGGGGTGCTTGGCAGCTCTGAGTAGTCCCCCCACATATTGCTGCCTGGCATGTTCTGAGCACGGCAAAGCCAACACCTCCGCAGGGCCTCTAATACCCATGGATTTAGGGTAGAAAACAAAGGAATTGTGTTGACTGCCAAGTAGGAGCAGAGTTATTTGGAAGCAAAGGATGTTTTCTATTCTGGAGGGGCTTTTTGAACTTCTAAATGGAACAGACTTAAGAAGCTGAAGTGTGAGTGTTTGACATTTCCCCTCCAGCACATTATCCCACGGGTGCATTTACCTGCCAGGGGCTCTTTTGGGGTGACAGTGAAGAGGAGCATGTACCAGCTTGTAGCCCTGAGCCCAGCTCCTCTACTTCATGAGTGGGGTGCTGGGGCAGGGAGGGGAGAAGCAAAGTGTCCCAGGTCCTCCGAGCAGGTTGGGCTCTCAGGAGAGCAGGTCTGCCCACTCCACATGCATCACTGGGGCAGTACCAAGGCTGCTCGAAGCCTTTCTCCATTGGGAAGGAGGGAAAAGCTATGGTGCTGTAAGATGAGGGGTAGCAGGAATGCCTATCTGAAGCAGGTGCTGTAGAAATTGCCCAAAACTCGGCTGGCGCAGTCCCCCCACCCCATTGTCGAAACATATTTACTGTCTAACAGCCTCTCAGATCTACCGTTCTGCTGGGGATAATGCTTCTCCTGGGAGAAAACACTTTCATCTGAAAAACTAGTGCATTCGTAGACACTCTTGTCTTTGATGTTTTAGACTGTGTTACAAATTATGATACACATTAGTGTTTGATTAAGACTTCCCCTCTTTTGAAGCTGGGAACGATATACAACCAGGTGCTGGTTCATTAATATTGGATCAAAGTGCACATTAGCTTTTGGATTAAACATTCCCCCCGTTTAGGAGTAATCATGCTTATAATTTCCTCTTTCCTGCAATTGATTTAGGATGAACACGTGTGTTTGCAAAGAGACGGGATAGTGGGTTCTGGTAGTACAAGCTTCTGGCTGGGTTACGCTGCTTGTTGCGGCTGGCCCCTGTCCTGAGCCGGGCTCCGGCTGCGTGGGTCATGTCTCACTGTAACCTCCTGGAGGTGGGAAGTGTACTTTTTGTTGGTTTAGACCATTTTGAACAATTTTGGGAATAGGAAGAAACAACTGATGTGGGCTGGGGTGGGGTGGGGTGGATAGCTGAGACCTGTGTGGCTGCAGAGGGTGGCTGAGCTGCCAAGTCACCTCTGGATGGCTTTTGGTGGCCCTTGAAGAGGCAGCCTAATAGCAAAGTGCGGTAGATAAATCAGTGCAAAGGAGCTGGGAGGGAGCTTGATAAATTCCCAAGAAGTGGGTCAGTGACAGTAAGAGAAAACTCAGTAAAGGCTCGAAGAGTGATACTTTAGGTGAGTGTCGTCTCCCCTCATCCAGCTTTCTTAAGACTGGATCCTTGTCTAAACAATTTGTCCAGACTGATTTAGCTGTGCAGGGAGCCCTCCGTCGCACCCTGGGCTGGTGGGTTGGGTAACCCCAGAAGAGTCTCTTGCTCCGTTGACAGTAGCTGGAGCCCCACGTCCTTGAGAAGGCTGCAGCCAGGGTGGCATGGACACCTCTCTTGCAGCAGAAATTAAACACGCAGCAGCAATACTGCAGAGAGGGACCTGGGGGAGATAGTGGAGCATGGAAAAAATACCGAGCAGCAACATAACAGGATGCTGTTGCGAAAAAGAAAGAAAATAATCCAATGTTATAATGTTATTCTGGGCTGTGAGAGCAAGAACGGCATGTGTGAGACAAGGAGGTGATAATCCCCCCATGCTTGGGTCTCAGGGGTCTTGGCTGGGGCACTGTGGCCCATTCGGGATGCTGCAGTCAGCGACAGGTCCAAATTGGAGCAAGTGCAGAAGAGAAGAGCAGGGGCGATAAGAGACTGAGGGGAAAATGACCTCTGAAGAAGGCCTCGGGGTTATTTTTTTCCAGGCAAGATATGGTGGGGGAGGAAGGGCTATGGGGGATGTGATAACAGCCCTCTGGCACACAGGAGTCTGCTTTTCAGGGGATGGTGCCTGACTGTCCCCACAGCTTCCGCAGGAGCGGGAATCAGGAGGCTTAATTTGCAGCAGGGAAGATTTCACTTAGATATTAAGAAAAAACTCTTTAGCTCTAAGGACATTAAGCATCAGGACAGGCCTGGGAGGCTGTGAAATCTTCTCCTTGGAGATTCGTAAGTGCAAATCAGACAAACACAGGCTGCACGGGCTGGTGTGGGCACACAGGATTTTCTCAAGCATTGGCAAATGGATCGTGTAACCTCAGAGGGTCCATCTCAGCCCTGTATTTGTTTTCTGTGGGGTTATTAGTGATGGTAATGCTTGTTGCAAAGCTGGGTGAGGAAATGGCCGGGTGAACACTTAGCTCAAACCCTACTGGCTCCCATCCATCCTTGTGGGGCAGGTACAGGGCTTGTGCACAGCCCTGGGAGCTGCGCTGTTCCCAGAGCTTCTGCTGGGGGTTCCTGCAAACCCACCGGTGCCCTGGACTAGCTGTCAAGTAGGATTAAAGGTGCTCATTTACCTCGGAGGGGAAAAGGATGGTAATAGTTACCTGCCTCTCTGATGCGAAGAGCATCTTTGACATCGGTACTTTCACATGTCTGCTGAGATAGCCCTGCTGGGAGGGTAGCCCCTCTCTGCGGAGCATGGGATGGGCCAGCACCTCTCTGCAGCAATGCAGGAGAGGGAATAAATGTTGCACAAGAGGCTGGTGTCACCTTAAACCCCATATTATGAAGTGCAGCTCTGGTGCTATTTTTCCCCGGGCCTGTGTGCCCAGCCATGTGCAATTGCTGCGAGGGTTGGTGTCTCCCCCGTGAGGCTGAGATATGTGACGAGCCCTGTTGCCTTCCTGGCTCTGCAGCTAGCCGAGCGGCTGAAGCTCTCTGACCCGCTGCTCCTGGAGATGCCAGAACAGGACCAGACGCTGGAGCCCGACTGGCTGGTACAGCTCCGAGCCTGCTGCCAGGAGTGGGAGGTAAGGAGGAGCGGGGATGCTGGGGGGCAGCAGGTCTGTGTGGTAGTTTGTCTGCGGAAGCATCTTCCTCCTCTACCCTGGATCCAAGGGGACAGGTATGGAGGTTCGAAGGCTGTTGTTACCCAGGTGCCTTTCCCCTTGGCTTGTGAGCTCAGAGATGTGGTCTCTGCTGTTGGACCTGCAGCTTCAGCAGGAGCAGAGGGGTTGCAACACCTGAGGGTGTGAGCAGTGAGGGCTGCAGAGCTTCCCAAGGGGAAAAAAGCTTCTTGTCTTGCCTGAAGGAGGGCAGTCAGGGGCTGGTGTGTGAATGATGATCTCCTCTTGTGGTGAGGATATTGCAGAGGACACTTAGCGGGGCATCACCTTGCAGACATGTGCTCTCCGGTCCCTTAACTCTGGTCTGGTCCTTGGATTAATGCTCTTTGTTCAGGTTTCATGTCTGCTTTTGGCTTTGTGCCCTTTTCTGTCTCTGATTTCCCCTCCTGCCTGCTCTCAGCAGGGCAGTGGTGCTGCAGCCCCCTTCACTTGCTCGGGAAGAGCTGTGATTGTGTTGATACGGGTCTCATCAGTAACCTGGGCTCCCACAGCCTGGGGTGGGTTGTGAGGCCCAGACCCACGAGCACCATGCTTTCCTTTACATTGGCTTTGTGGTTTCCTTAGTCTTTGCCTCGTGTCATCCCTTTTCCCATCTGTTTTAAAATGTTTTCCCTCTGACTCCTTGTAGGTGGAAGATGACCTCCCTCCAGAGGTGGCACCCACTCAGCCAGGGCTCTCCTGGGCTGCTGCATCGATGGCAGGTAAAGAAAATGAAGCAGCAGGTTGCAGTTGCCACAGTGGGCTTCTCTGCATGTGAAGTCGTGCAGCTCCCTGCTCTCCAGAGCATTTCTTGGCAGCTGCTCCTTGCTCCTTACAGAGGTCAAAATTTTCCTCCTGCCTGGATACATCCCTCCGGCGTGGGGCTGCCGGGGATGGGCTGCAACCAGAGGGGTTGATGCTTGTGCCCTCCATAGGAAGTCTCAGTAATTGGGCCTAATTACCGCAGCTTCGGGGGTCCCCGTGGGTGCTGTGGGAGGAGAAGAGGAGCTAGGGCTGGGTGGCTGGATGAAGCACGTGTCTCCTGGCTGAGCCTCGGGGGAGATGGCCCCGTTCCTAGGCAGTCCTCCGAGGATGCAAATTGGAACTGAACTAAGGAGATTTCACACTTGTGGAGCAAAAGATTTGGGAAGGAGTTTGTCCCTCTGCGTGCTGGGCTGCAGCAGGCCTGTTGGTGAAGCCCCAGCATTTCCCCTTCCCTGCTGCCTCTTTCATCTCTTTGCTTTGCCTCTTGGTGACCCTAAGAGTCCCCTCCAGTGACAGTCCACCCAGGGGGTCAACAGACATCAAGATGAGGGGCATGAGCCTCCCCTAGGTAGCTGTCAAGGGAAGGTCTGGAGATCTTTCCTTTCCTAGCTGGGCAGCATGTCCATTGGGATATCCCATCCAGGAGAAGTCAGGGGCAGGTGACCCATCGGTGTTGTTTCACAGCCACCTCCATCAGCAGGATGCCCTGGCACAGCCCGCTGCTCCTTGCTGCTTCTCAGATCTAGCTTTCTGCTGGGAATGCCAACACCGATGGGTGGAGAGTAAAGGCTGGTGCAGACAGGATAAAACATGACAAATTCCTCCAAGCCGTTTCTTCCTATCAGCTTTCCCTGCTGCTGCCAAATTCCTCTTCAAAGAGCTCTCCCAGGCAGTAAAAAGGATCATCAATCCTGATTGCCTTCTGCTGCTATCAGGGCTGAGGCTATGATCACCTTTCCCTGGAAAAAAGTCCCAGGTATGATAGGATGGCTTCTCTGAGCAGCCAGGTCTGCTCCATGTGGTCTCTGAAGCTCGCTTTCCCAATTGTTGGCCCTTTTGTTTATTGAGAAAGCCATACAGAGCTGCACTCTGAGGGACCTGTGTGCAGAGAAAGCTGGCTTGGTGCTGAATTCATCCGTCTTGGAAAGACAGAGCCTGAATCAAGGTGCCAAGCTGGGATCCACATGGTCACAGCAATCTCACTCTCCATCCTTATAGCCTGGGCTGTCCTCCCTGACTTTTTCCAGCTAAGCCTGTCAGGCAGCATGGAGTTGAGCATCCATCCTTCTCCCTGTGGATCTCAAGCATCTCCAGGCCATGCAGGAGCATCTTGCAGGTGTGAAGCCAACCTTGAGCAGGCTGGAGGAGATGCCAGCAGGCAAAGCAAAGGGTTTTGTAGCACCGCATCCAAGAGGTGCCATAGGCTGTCCCCAGTCTCAGACCCGTGGGGTCTGGGTCCTGCCTGGCCATGTCTCACGGCGATGGGGGAGAAACTTCTTACTGCCCAGCACGTTTCTGGCCAGAGGCTGCAGAGCTGGAAAAAGCAGGACACACACTTGGTACCAACAGCAGTGTGCTGCCTGCACCGTGTCTAACATCAGACAGAGAAGTGTGTGTATGTTAAATAAAACAAACCCCACTTGCTCAACTTGCCTTTCAAACAAAAAATCCAACCCTGAATAAATCTGCCTAAAGCAAGAAACTCAACCGTGGGCACTCCTGTGGAGCAGGAATGAAGGCTGAGGCTTCCTGGTGAATTTTCTTTCCTGCTCAGGGTGTGCAGCAGGAGTGGAAGAAAAGGCTGGAGGCCCCCGCCTCTTTTGAACTGCTGGGCACGTGCTGCTCATGCTTGATCTCTTCGCTTCCATAGCATTCCCCTTCCGAGTTCGTTTGCAACCTCAGGCACGTTCCTGGGAGGTTTCCCCCCTGCCTTTCATAGGCCACCTTCCTTGAAGCCTCTGATAGGTCCCTGCTGCCCCGCCGTGCCCTACCTCCTTCCTCGCCTGTGCGTGGTGCTCAGGATCGCTCCTCACCCCCCTGGTTTCCGCTGATGTATAATGGAAAAGGGGAGAATTCTGTGCAACAGCACAATGAAATTATAAACACTGGAGTAAACTCCTGAGGTGTGGGGTTTGTGTTCTTTTTTGTTTTGTTGTTTTGGGTTTTTTTTTGTTGTTTTTCAGACGGAGAGCCTGGCCATGAACTTCCACAGAGCAAAGGCTACCAGTATNTTGTGGGGTTTGTATTCTTTTTTGTTTTGTTGTTTTGGGGGTTTTTTGTTGTTTTTCAGACGGAGAGCCTGGCCATGAACTTCCACAGAGCAAAGGCTACCAGTATGACCAGCCCATGCCACCCCAGGAACTGAGCTCCTATGAGGATGTGTCTCTCCAGCCGCTGGCACCTGCTCCGGTCACAGCATCGCCACTGGTCGGTGTTCAGCAAGAGCTGCAGCCTCCCACGCTCGGCCCAGGGGTGGCCACCCCTTTGGGAGGGGTTTTTGCTGAGCCCCCTCCACAGGTGGTGTCAACGGCAGGTAAGTGCTCCAGCCTTGTTTCCCTGCAAAAATGTCTGTCCCCAGTTACAAGCAGTGGTATGGGGTGTCCCTCAGGGGAAGTGTGATCCCCTACGGCACACGTGTCACTTCAAACGCTGCTCCCTGCCAGTGCTGCCTTCACCAAGCATCTTCTTTCCCTCCAACCTTGCCTAGATGTGGAGCCACACTTACCCTGGTGCCGTGTATGCAAGTTGTGTCCACCACCTGCCCTGGGCAGGTGGGTTTTCATTTTTGGAAGACCTTGCCCAAAGCAGCAAGGGAGGCCAACTGTGGGTTGGTGGCAGTGCTGCCACTTCCCTGCCAGATGGGAAGACCAGCTTCACGTCCAGCAGCACTAGGCATGTTTTTGAGATGCACCAGTGCAGCCTTGTGGCTGACTCTGTGGTGCTGGCATGGACAGGGACAGGGTCCAGAATGGTCTTTTGCATCTCTTGGGGTGGACGTCTTGGCCACGCGGCCTTGCTCTGGGGTGGCATGATAGAAGCACTGAAAATACCTCAACATGGCAGGAGCTCCTTGTGCTAAACTTTGTCCTTCCGTTTGCTCCACAGGAGAAGCTGGGGAACCTTGGGGCGCTCCGCTGGCCCCTGGGGGGGTGCAGCCATCCCTCCCAGCAGAGCAGGTGAGTCAGAGGGGACAGGGAGACCATCCTATTGAGGGCCCTGGGGGAATCTGGGACTCGCTAGCTCATCCTTCTATGCACTTAACTCGCATGGAAAGCCCCCATCATGGTGCCAGCTGTCCTCTCGGGAATCTGACAGGTTAGGGTAGCCCTCTCCAGCCTCCTACCTCTGGGGCCACCGCACCCCACTGAGGGTGCTATCCCTCCCCATCTGCTGTGTAAGGGATGCGTGGGGGTCCCTGGGGATGCTATCTGTTAAGCCCGGCATGCAGAAGTCCCAGGGACACTCTGATCATGCTTGTGGTGGCTCCTCTGGGAACACCAAGTGGCAGCTCTGATCCCTAATGCTAGGAGGAGTTAAAGGCAAGGGCTCGGACCATCTCAGAGAGCTCCACCATCTCCTTGGATGATGACAGCCGGCCTTCCTCAGAGAGTGCAGCTGAAGATGCCACTGAAGAGACCACACCAACAGAGGTGGTGAAGGCGGGTGAGGATAAGGTGAGCCTGCCAGAACTGATGTGAAGCCTCGTGCTCTGAGCTTGCCTGTCCCTGATGCCCGCCATGCCTGCCCTGAACTGGGCAAAATGGTGCCCACTCCCAGCCAGCATGGGAGAACATTTGGGTGGCCGTGGCATCCTCCCCTTCTCACCCGTTTCCACTGACTGTGATAACCTCCATTTCCCAGAGCTCTGGATTCCGGTGGTTTGGCTGGTTTCGGTCAAAGCCCACCAAGGAAACATCTCCCAAAGCTGCATCTGAGACGGCCTCAGACTCCCCCACACCAGAACCACAGGTAGGGGATGAAAGGCTGTTCTGTCCCAGGGTGACACCCAGGGTAACAGCCATGGGGACAGGTGACACATCTCCCCCTTCACCCACAGTTTCTCCCTCCGTCCTCATGCAGGTGGCTGGGCCGTGCCATTGCACTGCTCTTCATGGCCGTAGCCACTCTGTATGGGGACAGAGTGGGACTGGAAGCCCTTTTAGCCTGGAAGTGAATCCTTGATTAATAATAATTGTAAATTTATAAAGCCTCTTTGATCCGGGAGGTCCTCCGAGCACTTGGCAAACTCCGCAGGGATTGCTTGCCCTCTGCCGGAGTGGAAAGCAGCAGCTATGAGCAGCACCGCTTGGGCAGGTTTTAGGAGATGAAGAGAAGGAAAACCTCTAATTGGAAGTGCAGCAGAGAGAACGAAGCAGCAGAGAGAGGGAAGCAGTCATGCGTGGTCATCCTGGTCCTGGCTGAGTTCCCAGGGTATCACATCCCCGTCTGCAGGCCAACGGCAGGCCTGGAGGCATATGTTGGAGTGAGATCCTCCCCTGGAAGTTTCCTTCTGGTTGATAATGACCTACAGTACTGGAGCAGGAAATTTTGGGACATTCTTCCAAAACTAGCAGGAGATGAGGAACAAAGGGGGACCCATGGGCCCTGGTGGCCCCTTAACACTGTACACAGGCTTGGTGTCCAGCCTCCTGCCTCATTTTGAGCTCTCCGGGTGGTTTAACTTTGGGGCAGGGGTTGCTTCCCCTGACCCTGTACTCCCCCTTAGCTTAGGTGCCTGTAGCTCTTGGGGTACCTCTCCAGCAGGATGGGTGCAGAGCGGTACCCCCAGAAGCGTGGTGTGGTATCTGGTGCAGAGGTCTCCTCAACACACAAGGAGCTTCTGCTCTAAATGGGTGGATGTGGTTTCAGGAATGGACGTCGCCATCCCCACTTGACGCTCCTCTCGCGGCTGGGACAAACCCTTTGGCTCAGCCTCCGTCCAGAAACCCTGGTAAGTGCTGTGTGGGTGCCTTCACCCCTCTCCCTGCCAGCCTTTTAGAGGCTGGTCCTTTTAATTTTAAGTTGTTGGGGTTGGTGGGTTTTTTTTGGTTGCATGCCCCAGGGGGAATGCAAGGTGAAAATACCTTTCCTATTACTCCAGTGTCCGTTGAGATGAAAGGCTCGTGGGATGCAGATGGTGAGGAGTCAACAGGAGAGCAGGTGAGAAGAGGAGGGAGATGTGTTTGTGCATGATGGGGGGGTCTGGAACACCTCTCTGCTCGGGGTGGCTCTGAAATTGGGGGGTAGCTGTTAAGTTTCTCTCCCTTCACCCCTTCCAGACCGGCTCCTACGAATCTCCCCCACCTGTGGGGACAGTCCCTCTCTTCAACCCTGTCCAGGTCTCTCAGGTGAGAGCATCCTCCTGGGGTGTTGCTGGATAGGGCTGGGGGTGGCACTGGGCTTTTGGGGTGATGCCAGATAGCTTGCAATCTGCTGTGGGCAGGGGGGTATAGGGGATACCAGCCCTGGATATAAGAATTTGGTGTTTATAAGAAAATAAATTGGGGGAGGACGGCGATGGGGGAGGAGTGGCTGTATCCTGAGGACAGTGGGGGTCCACATTTTGAGGCACGACCTTCCCTTACACTGTATTTCTCCCTTTCCCCAGCTCGCTGCTGCTTCTCGACCCAACCAAACCAGGCTGCTTTCCCAGCGCCGCTACCCCAACCTGCTGTGAGCGGAGAGAGAGAGAGGAGGGGAAGGGGTGGGTGTGTGGCAGAAGTCAACAGCGGTGACCATTTGTGGAAAGTTTTTAACCAAAGTGGTGGTTGTGATTATTTTTGGGGGGGGGGGCACGACAGAAGTTGAGCCTGCGGCCCCGGACGACGCACTGCCTCACCCACTTTGTGGGTGTTGGGTGCGGTTTAGAGTTATAATAATGGGATTATTAAAGAAACTAAAAGGGTGTCCGGGGGAGAGTAGTCTGAATTGGGTTGTAGGGCGATGCCCCACCTCACCCATTGAACTCAACGATTGCCGGCCGTGAGTCTGTCCCAAAGCACCGCGGGGCCACGAGCATCCGCCGGGGTTTACGCACAGCGGGAGGGGGTAAACCCCCCCCTTCTGCCTCCGCCCACGGCTTCTCCTGCCCAGGCCGGCCCGGGAATACGCGGCGCCCCCCCTTGCTGGTGGCTCACCCGCCCCCTCGCGGGCGGGGCTCTGCTAGAGCCGCCGGCGGCCCTTCCCTCAGACCTTCCCCGAGGCGGGGCGACGGGTGACAGACACCCAGTAGGTGGCCTCGGTGGTGAGCTTCCCCCGGACGCTAAGAGACTGCTGCCCTTTCTCTTATATATCGACTCACTTCTCTGTTTGCTTAAGGTCAGGGTGAGCCGCCGGCACTACCCAGCGCGCACTGCGCTGTATGCTAATTTGCAACCGCCCCTCCCGTTGGAGGCGGAGGCGGGGGTGTGTGTTCGCTCGCGGCCGCGCTGCGTGGAAGGTAAAGCGCGGGATGGCGGCTGCGGACCGCCTCCCGCCCGGCACCCAGTGCGATGGGGCTAGCAGGGCTGCGGGGCCCGGGCTCACTCGTGACAGGCTGTTGGGTTGGGGCCCGCTTGTGACAGGCTACGGGGCCAAAACCTGCAGAGTGTGGGGCCGGGGCCCACTCGTGACAGGCTGTGGGGCCAAGCCCTGCTTGCAGCAGGCTGTGGGGCTGGTGCCCCATTGTGTCAGGCTGTGGGGTTGGGGCCCATTTGTGACAAGCTGAGGGGCCGAAACCTGCCTGTGACAGGCTCTGGGGTTGGACCCCTCCCACTTGCAGCAGGCTGTGGGGCTTGGTGCCCTATTGTGACAGACTGTGGGGCTGGTGCCCTATTGTGACAGGCTGTGGGGTTGGGTCCCCCTGGTCTTGGGCTGTGGGGCCAAGCCCTGTTGGTGACAGGCTGTGGGCCGGGCCCAGGCTGCCTTTGGTAGGTCCGGGGAGGTGCTGCAAGGGCTGAGGGCAGTGGGCAAGCATGCAGGTGGCTTACTTTAAAATGTCTCCAGAAACATGAGCCTCTTTAGCGCTGGGGCCATTTGCTTTTCTTTTTAAAAAAGGCTGCCAGGGTGCTCAGGGTGGCTGCCTGGGCAGGCACCGCAAACAAGCGCTCTGAGCGCTTGTTTCTGCCCCTCGGTCCCAGCTGTAGGATGCTTTGGGCAGTAGTGCTCGTGGGGCAACCCTTTGTGGGGGTCAATATGTTGCTTCCCTGGCTTTGTCAGGGCTTTTTGCCATTCTCCAGCCTTTTGAGTTGGTTTAAATGGGCTGAGCAGTATCCAAAGCTCATCCTGCTTTTCTGAGCTTGAACATAGTCTGTCCTGGTCCTTGGGCAATCTCTTTTTGGGAGGAAAATGATAAACACAGGTGACTTCTTACTTGTATAAGCTTGTAGGTCTGGCAAATACTTTTAGAAATAAATCTTGTGGTTTTGGGATGACTCTTCAGACTTTTAGTTTGTAAAGGTTGTAAAGAGTCAGGTAGCAAAATTTTTCTGAAGTAGTGTGTGCTGCAAATCACCACAGAAAGAGGCAGCTCAGTGCACAGCCATGCGTGGAGGGGTTACATGAGTTTGCTTGCATGTGGCCTGTTGCATTGTTTATAGTCTCAGTACTGTGGGTGTATGGAGATAAGAGTCATGAAGGAGTTAAGAGGCTGAATCTGCCTTGTCTGGTGGTGCACACCCCATGCACGAGTTCCATGTCAGGTTTCAAGGAAGGAGCTAAAAAAGGGAGAGGCTGTGGGTGATGTTGGTGGCTTCTCAAAGCAGGGAGGGTGGCTCTTTTGGGGTGAGATGTGATCTTCCATTAGCTTTTTTCTGTGGAAATGTAGAGGTAGGGCAGCTGTCAGCTTGGACTAGGAGGGCTGGGGGACCTTATTTTTTTTCTGTGCTGCTTTGAGTGTTTCAGAGGTGGTGAATATCCTGGGGAAACTGGGTGCCTGGGAAGTTTGCCTGTGAGTTGCTTTCTTGTGGCCTCCCAGTGAACTCAAGGTAAATTGGGACTAAGACTCCCTTTTCTTTCCCCATCCTCTCCTGAGAGCACTGGGAATGCATTAACCTGATGCTAATTGTTACTCTGACTGATAGCAGCAATTAGGGTCTGTAATCTGAGATCAAGTCTCTGCTATGTGGAGTGTTGTAACTGCTGCCTAGGGAAGCTCTCTGCTAAGTACCCTGAGCTGGGATGCTCAAAAATGTGAATGGCTTGGAGTGGGAGGTGAGTGTGTCTGGGCTCTGCAGGCTGAGAGTGTTCCCACTGAACTGGGCGAACTGTGCCCAAAACACCGTGATTTATTACAGAATTACACACCTGATCTGCTGGTGAGATGTCGCGTCCTCACTTCCCCGCCGCACGGCAGCATCCCGCTGCCCAGCCTCTCCAGGGCAGGGTTGCTGAGAGGAGGCACTGGCCTGCCCAGCTCTCGGTTCAGGCATCCACTTCCCAGATGCTTTCAGTCTCATGTGGATCTCACTGGGTACAGCAAGGCCGCGCTCATTTAGAATTGTTATTTATTAAAAGAAGTGCCAGGTGATGACCCTGTCTCTGTCCCTTCAGCTCCTGGTGACATCTGTGACGCAGCTGGTCTTAAGGGGTCACTCATTTCCCCTTGCTTAATGATCTGCTGTAGAAAGCAAGCTTTCATTGCTTGCTCGAGTGTCAATGGGACATGAATATTAATGAAACCTTAGTGGTCCTGTGGAGCTAACCGTTATAACCGTGGAGGGCTTATTTGGAGCTGCTGGGCAGTGCGGGGAACTCTGTGATGGAGTGATAATAAAGTGTTTGTGAACTCTGCTCCGAGGTGCTGCTCAGGACTTTGAACTTGCAGGCTCCTGGCACAGCACCGTGAGACTGGCTTGGTGTTTTCTAAAGCAGGCTCTTGAATAGCAGTGTGAGCGTTAACAGGGGAGGGGCTCACGGGAACATTTTGGGTGCTGCAGGTACAGGAGAGTTTGTTGGTTGCAACTTCAGGTGACAAACAGTCTGGTTAATGGAACCTACCATTCTCTGAACTGGGATCAGGGTGAGGGTGGACGCAATGCAACATCTGTTTGAAACGGCCTTTTGGGGCTGCTGGTACCAGCTGGGAATCACCATAAGGAGTGGGATGGTGGCTGTTACATACGTACAAGGGAAGAGCATAATTTTGAATCTGTGGGAAGCAGGCTGTTGCTGCTTTAATCCAGACAAGTCCCTTCCAGTTTCTGCTACCCTGTGCGGAAAAGGCAGGGTAACAACTGAGGTCTTGTAAAGAAAACAGTTGTCTTTGGAAAAATTAGGCTTTTTACATACTAATCTGGAATATATTGCACAATGCACTGTGCCTTTAAACGGGGTATATTTAATATCTGTGCTTGAATGGCAGCAAAATTGCTCCCGCAAAAGGTTAATTTGGAGAGAGAACCCCAGATCTTGCTCTGAACCCTTATGTGTCTTCTGAAATGGGAGCCTAGGGTCAAGCTGTGTGGGGTAGATGGTAGGTAACTCTTATTTTCTTATCCGTGGAGAAGAATCTGCTTCACTCCTGGAGTAAAGCAGACCTGACTTGCCCTGCTTTTGCTTAGAGCATTGTCTTCTGCTCCCACCTCAGGTGTTACCTGGCCATAGAGATCGCAGGGTCCCTTCTGCAGGGATTTCTGCTGGATGAGGGTCATAGGATTTTGGCAGTGTCTGGTTGTAGTAATGGACATTAAAATACACACATCCTCCCTAAAACCTTCATATACCAGTGCCTGCCAGAATTGCCCCTTGCTGACCAGGTTTTTGCACCATGCTATATTGCTGCGCAGCCTCTTCTTGCTCCACAGAGGGACTGTTCCAGACTCCTCTGATCAACAGAAGCATTACCTTTCCTGCAGGTCCTGCCAGGTAGGGCACAGCTGAGCTCAGTCAGGCTTTAAAAAAAATGGTGGGTGTTGCCTGTGTTGTTTCCAAGCTATGGCTATTGCAGGCTGTCATGTCTTAGTAGTGTAGAAAGTCTTCAGGGCTCAACTTTGCATTCTGTAAAGTTGCTCACCTCCTTCGTTTAACACCCAGGGATGAAATGCAAAGGTGGGAGCTGATGGCTGCTTTAATTTTTTTCACAGTGTCTGACAACCCCAGTCAAACTGGCTTCCTTTTACAGTAAAGAAGGTATGAACAGATCAGAAAGCTCATCCCTCCCTTTAGCTCCCCAAAAACTTGTGGAAGACCTTGGCTGGTGCAGGAGGATTATGTGCCCAGGGAGCTGGCAATCAGTTCTGTGACCTGGTTAGCATGGCCTGGGAGGGTTGTGGGAAGAAATAAGAGGAAAAGGGACATTTGCTGTGCCAGGAAGACTAACGGATTGCCTTTGTGAATGATGCAGGATGGTTTCATGCCCCCCCATCTTTGCTCGGACACACTGGAGATCCTTAGCCCCCTAACGATGGTAGGAAAGGCTGACCTGCAAAATCCCCTCTGAGCCTGTGCCCATGCACCAGTGTTTCTGGAGTATAATCTGTGTGAATAAGAAGCAGGAGGGGCCGCTGTACCTGCGAGCCCTCAGGGACCTGTGCCACTGCTCTTGGAGATTTGTCGTTCTGAATATCACCTTGAGGATGTGGATTATATTCATGGAGGGGAAAAAAGTGAAAAGAAAAATGTTAGAAGCCTTTGGCAGTATAGGGTAAAGGCGTCACCTTTCTTGACATGTTTGTCTTGAGCGGAGATTGTATCTGGTGGTAGGATGAAGAGAAGTTGCATACCATCTGGTGTTAATTACAAAAGGAAAACCACATGAAAATCAAGTGAAATTGAATCCCACTGCATTTGATATTCCCAGAGTTGAAGGCCTCGGAGCATCTCATTAGTATAAAAACCCTGATGGAGAGAGCTCAGCTTCGAACAGGAAATTGATATGACATTGAGACCTGGGAGAGGATTAGCTGCCTGCTTGTGAACTTGTCCAAAGGAGTTGAACATGTAAATGTTCCCATAGAGCAGCTCCCTGCGAGAAGGCACGCCAGTTAATTAAGGCCCCCGGGACCATACAGTTGCAGTGAGGGAGGGATAAGGTCTGTGCATGTGGAATGTCCTGCTGCTGTTTTCTCTCTGCAGTGGAAATACTGCATGGGCTGTACAGACAGATCCAAAGCTTTGGGTGTGTGGGCTCTGCTTGGATGCTGGTAAAAGAGATGCTTTGTTATACTTCTCAGTGGGTTTTGCAGGTGCTGGGTTAGGACTGAACTAAACTGAGTATGGTGTTCTCAGACTAATGTGTTGGCCCATCTGGCGGAGGTGTGTACAGAGCGTGTGTGGCTAGTAGGTGAATTTGGGGTTTGCCCACAGGTGACTTGGGGACTGGCTTTTGTGCCAAAGCGTATGGTTCCATTTTGGGAGTCTGTAGAGATGCTGAGGGCCTAGAGCTCTGTGGATCTCACGTTTGGATGCCAAAACACATCTGGTTGCTGTGACCCAGTGTCTTTGCTCTAATGGTATGAAAATTGCAACACTGAGACAGTGTCCTCACTGTATATAGCTGTAACTGCTTGCTTTTTTTTTTTTTTTTTTCCCTCCAGTGCTTGAGCTGATAGGAGATATTTTCCAGGGAATGAAGGCCATCAGATACACCGTGGCTGCCAATTCGTACTTATGAGACTATCTGCTTTGGGCCCTGCTGGGTGTACCCTTCTGATGAAGAGATTTGTAATGGCCATATGTGGAGAGAGGATATTTCCCATTTACTCTTGCAAACACCAGCCGTGCTGTCTGCAGACTTAAGGCAAGGTGCTAATGATGAAGAATCCATGACTTGGTGGCACACCAGGGTTCTCAGCAGTACTTTGCTCCTTTTGAAAATGAAATGTGTTTGTGGATTGGTTCTCTGTGGCAGGTGGAGTTTGCAGGCCATACCAACATCATTGCACTTCTCATGTACTCGGTGGGCAGTTTCTAGCTGGAACATTGCAGTCCCTGGGCAGGATTGCTGGAAGGAGGGCTGGCAGGGCCCTTTGCTTCCAGCAGGGTGATGGAAGATGTGGAAGCCTGCAGGGATCTGGCCGTCAGCATGATGCCTCTGCTTTGGACAGAAACCCCTGCCCAAGTGGCTAGGAGGTGACAATCTCTGCATCCCTCTGGCATGGGCCTCCTCAGGGGAAAATCTTGTCTCATGTTGAAACAATGGCCTGTGGCAGGCTGTGCGGTCATGTAGGGGCAGGGATCCTCCTCGCCTGTCCTCTGCGTGTGCATCTCTCAAGCCCTGCTTAAAATAAACAGACCTTCAGGTTCTCCATCAGAAGAACAGCTCCAGTGAGGAGCCCCAGAGGAGAACCCTTGTCCTAGCATAGTGCATTGCTCACACTGACATTGCTGCTGGAGAAGATGTTGGCTGGAGCAGAGACCTGTGCTTTATTTAACTCGATGGTGCTGCAGCTAGATCGGGACTCATCAGCTTAGAAAAGACGTGAGTGAGAAGAACTTGAGAGACACCTATAAAATCACCCAAGAGGTGATTAGGAGGCAATTGTTTGTTGTTTCGTTCAGGGTAAGATGCCAGGGCTCCCCACCAAAAATACTGGGCTGTAGGTTTAAACCAAACAGTATTACATGCTGACTGGGGGAGGTAATTCAGCCCTGGAAACTTGTTGTCCTGGGATGTTGTGGAGGCCAAAAATATCATGAACCTTTAAAAGTGAATTTGGCAATTTCATGGCAGATAACCCTTGATGATGGGCCTAAACACAGCCGTGGAGTGATTTACAGCTTGTGAGTTTGTAAGTGCTGGGCTGCTAGGAGCTGGAGAAATGTCCTGGGAAAACACCTCCGTGTTCCACCTTCTGTTCAGCTCTTTCCATTAGCATCAAGCTCGGTTGCTGTTGGAGACAGAAAGCTGAATTAGCAGGACCTATGGTCTCTTGGCTGACGTTTGTCATGAGTGGACAAAGGCAGGTAAATGACCCTACCGTGCACCATCTGAAGGAAGAGTCTCCCTTCTGGGAGGGTGTGATCAAAAGAGCTGTTTCAGGTCTAACACTGGCAACGCATGTTCCTCAGTACAAGCAGATGCTTGAGTGACTTCTCTAATGCCCACGCCTGCCTGTGCGGGAGTTGAGGCTGTGTTTAGGGAGTTGTTTGGTGACAGTTCTTCTGGGCAGGTTTAGGGAATTAAACAGTAAGTAGGATTAATAAAAACCTATCAAAATATGTAAACATATGTATCACATCTCTTTGATAATGAAGGAGCAGTTAATAAGTATTTGCAATCAACGTTCCTACCTGGAAGCTTTCTCTGAAAGCATTTCTGAGGCTGCTCAAACAACCCATTTATTTTCATCATTTTAACAACCTGTTTTCTCAAGGCAATTGAAATGACTTGCTTAAAGAGCTGTCTTCCCTCCTCCCCACCTATGACGCACTCCATTTTACTAAGCCTTTGCTTGGTCTCTGGCTCCTGGCTGTGTCCTGAGCTGCTGGGATGGATTCTGGACCTAGTGCTGGCTGGGTTCCTGCTCTGCTGGAGGTGTTGGCAGGGCAGGTGGACAGCCTTCGGTGATGGTGACTAGCTGGCTCATAATCACTCACGTGGAGTTCCCTACCCAAAAGCCATCACAGATGGGGAGTCAGGAGCTGCCTTGATGCATAGCCTGAGGTGGTGTGTGCCACTTGAAAACACTTGTACTGGTTGGAGGAACTCTTGGTTTGGCAGCTTTGGGAGCAGGGCACTTCTTTTGCTATCTTACTGAAGCAACACTTCCCACTGATGTGTCCTGAGGACTTGTAGGACACTGTTTCTCTTAGTCACCTAACCGCTAATGCCTGTGCCTGGTTCCTTCAGTGCCTTGGTGAGCTGTTGTATACATTCTGGTTCTTCTCTGGGGTAGAGAGATGCAGGTCCCAAACTGCTGCTTCCAGAACATGTGGGCATCACATAGGTATGGATGATTTCTTTCTTTGGGCTGTCGGAGCAATATTTCTTCCTCTTCATAGACAGCAGTGTGTATGTGGGTGGCTAGTTCCTAGAGCACTGATGTGCTGCCTTGAAGCCTGTATGATTGGTTGGGGGTGGTGCAGGAATAGTCTAGATCTCCATGATACCAGTCCAGTGAAGTCACAGTGTTGTTTTGGTCCTAGCCCAAGTGAGTGTTGAGTCTGAGCTTCTTGCTGGAAGAGCACTGGGGCTGCAGTGTGTAGCTTTGTTTAAAAAGTTGATGTCCCACCCTCCAGCCTGGGGACGTCCCAGGATATGGCTTGAAAGGTCAGCCCAAAAGTGGGTATGACCCCTGCCCATTAACAGTGGTAACTTACTCTTGGCTAAGGAAAGATGGCAGATGATGAGTGAAAGCTTCAGCTTCTGGTGCTCTTCATCACGTACTGCTTGCAAAGATTTCAGTGCTCAGGCTGTGCTACTGCTTTGCCTTTCCCCAAGGCCTGGGGAACTGGGAGCCTTGTGGCTTGTTCTTCTGTTCCCTGGGTTTATTCCCTGTCCCTCTCTCTGAGGATGTATTTGGGCTCTGCTTTGTGGGATAACTAATAGGGCTGTCAGACCCCTTGTCCCAACAACCTGAGAAGATGAATAGTCCAACATGTGCAGCCACCTTTGCAGGTCCTGAGGCCCCAGCAGGAACCAGCACCGTGACAGATGGGCTGACAAGCGGGGCTGACACAACTGGGTCAGCACGAATGTCAAAGGGGTGGAAGCCATGTCTCTCTATCTCCCCTCTGCTTGGCACCCCAGCGCCTCTGGGCCAGACGGTGGCCACTTATCACCACCTCCTTCAGTGACTGCTGTAAGCTGGCAGCATGAGAGCCTCGTCTAGAAGAAAGACACTAGTCATGGTCCTAATGGTGCTTTGTGGAGCTGCCATCTGTCCTCTCCTTGGATGCCGCTGCCAAGGCAGCCTGGGAACATAACCCAGCACTGATGCTCTGTCAGATAAGCATCTGGTTAGACTGTGCTCTATGCCTCTACCTTCCCAGCACACTGTCGTGCTGCCTCCCCTCCGAAAAGGTGAGCTTCGTGTACCTGCACATATAGATGTGCGTATATATATATTTTAGAGAGCTGCAACTTTGTGCTTTGTGGCTTGATGCCTCTTCCCTTGCCTGGCCTCCTGCAGCCTCAGGACTGTGTGCCTCTCATCTCTCACCTGGAGCCAGCTTGTGTGCCGTGGGAAGGGTTAGTTGTTTGGAGAGGACTGTGCAAATAATTGCATGAGTTTTTCCTTTTGTGGATGGGTGAGGAAAATTTGGCAAGGTGGCTGCAAATGAGTCTTGTAAGCGTCCTGGAGCGGTGAGATGAGAGCCCTGAGCCAATCCCACTGTGCAAAATCCATTAGCCGCGAGTAGAGCTGCTTCTGGGCTCAGCATTCAGTACCGGTTATGGGCTGAATTAGTCCCTAATTTCTGTCCCTTACAGTTAAAATGACTCAGACATTTCTTTTTGAGACGGGGTATTGCTTCTGACTAAGTACCCTACAGCCATGGCTCTACTGACTATTAAATTGTTCTCAAAAATGCAGTGATTGTCTCGTCTCCGGGTCAGTGTAGGCTGGTGCTGTCACCTGCGTGTTGCTGTGGGGTTAGAAGAGGTGCTTTGCTTTGCTGTAGGAAAGCAAATGCTGAGACACATCTGAGGACTCAATGGCTGCAGGTTTAATAAGATCAATACCACCTCTGCAAAAGATTACATGGTATACTAGGCAGCAAATAGACCACTTCTGCTGGATTTGGAAACCATTTATAGAGTCTATTAGGAATGGTAAGGTAGAGGGGATGTATCCGGAGTGAATTGCATAGAAGCAGTAGTTGAGACTCCCACATTAAGCGTTTTGCAGTCTATTAAATAATGGAATTAAAAGCAAAATAAATGAGAAATTTTTGTCCAAGAAGCTTTACCTGCAGTCACATCATCAGCTGACATGGCAGAGCTGGGCGGTGGCACCCTTCTGGCTGCTTCTGCTGACTGCAGAAGGGCTGAATCTCCTAAAGCCAAGGTGGTGGCTTGACTCTGCCTGAAGGCTGAAGCTTCACCCTTGCAGAAAGAACACAGGAGAAAAGAGCTGCCCAGAAGATTAGTGGTGCTTGCTCCCATATCCATTGGCCAGTGCTGCCTCCCTGAAACCTTGAAAGGCATCAAGATGGGATGTATATCAGGCTTCTGCCATGACAGAGAAGAGCCAGTCAAGGGGGCAAGCTTGGAGATCCTCACTGCTCGCACCCAGCAGGTTGTTGGTTCTTCCACCCTGCAGCTGGCAGGTCAAAAGGGGTCTTGTGCTTTGGAACATCCTTTTTTCCCTGCTCTACCCCTTGTGCCATGCCATGTGCTCTGCAGCCAGTGTTAATGCTGCTGCCATATGCGGCCCACAGTGGGCTGGTGTGAGTTGAGGAGCAGCTTTTGGGAACAGCCTCTCTGGACCAAGGCCACTCTGTTGGTCTTGTTTGAGCTGGCCTTGTGCTGCCATCACCTCCTGCGGTGTACCCTCAGAATAATTAACTCTATTAGCACATGAGCAATAGCCTGCCTGGTCACCCTGCACCGAGGAGCGAGTCAGGGCACTCAGCTCCTATCATTTCTCCAGTGCTCTGTCCAGTCCCATTTGAAATTCCTTGCAGGATGAATTACAGTGCTCTAAGGGAATCTGTAAAATAGGATCACAGGCCAATTGAATCCATCTGCAAAGTATGGGAGGACGATATATTACCCTACAGATGGATTCTGCCCCCATCCCCCTCCCCTTCTTTTTCTATTTTAAAAGACTCTCGGACCTAGTAAGAACAACGTATGCTTAGGGAACAAGCTCTGTAGTGTAAAGAGGAGCTGGATCAGGCCCTGCTAACTTAAGGCGGGTGATGCAGAAGGGAAATTGAGTATGTACATGGGAGGAACCAGGCAGCAATGGGTAGGGAAGCAAGGCAGGGATTTATACCATGACACCACTCAGCCTGGTCCCTTTGAAAGCAGAATAATGTTACTTGAGTCTCTGGGAATGTTCTATGGGGTAAAGTGTGCTGGGTGAGGCAGGAGCTGAAAATGTTTATCAGCTGTGGGAGGCTTTAGGGACAAATAACAATCTGCCCAAGTTGGTAGAAGCAACCTCAGTAGGAGCCATGCAGGTGCTGTGATCCACATGGAGGTCTCAGGTACCTTGGACCGTCTCAAACAGCTCTGTGTGCTGACACAGGGGCAGCTGAACGCCGCCCTCAGGGTTTGAATTAGCAATTCCTGGCTGGCTGGCCTGGCTGTGCTCCCTGGGTAGCATGGCTGAGGTCACTTACCTCGGCTCTTGGCCCTGGTGTGGGTGGACCTCTGAGGAAGGAGTTAACCCCCTTGCACTTGGGGTGGATTGAGGTTGGCCTGGTGTTAGCTACCAAGCCTCCCTTCTCCTCCAGCTGGGATGCTCCAGCCATTGCCCGAGGGGGAAGGGAAATGAGTTAAACCCATCTTCAGACACGTTTGTATTGATTCTGTCACTTTCTTGCTGCTTGCTGACAGGTGATGGATGGCTCATAATGCGACCGGCACAGTACATTACGTTTCCCATCCAGGGACTCCTAAATCATTTCAAATTTTCAAATTCCCTAATCAATATTTTATCAGTAGCAGAAGAAAGCGGAACGGACCCATTTCTCAAGAGGTAGAAGAGTGAGTGTGTGCGGATGCGTGCTTGCACATATATAGGCATGTGAGTTTGTACATTTATAATCACAACTAGAGCGCTTAGTACAACAATTGTAATACCTGCAACCATAAAAATAAATACAGAAGTAGAACCTTGAGCATTGCTTACATTTAAGTGACTTCAGGATGAAGCAAATTAGAGATTTGGGTTTCTGATTTGAACGTGGATTAATGCTTAGTGGGGTTTGAACTGCCAGTCGCTCCATCCTGAGGCAGGGCGCAGGGGGGTCAAGGCAGATGGAAGCGTGCCTAGTTTTGGGGGGAGGAAATCAGATTTGCAGCCTCCTGTAATGTAGTGAGGCTCAGATCTGTCACCCGCTGCTGAAGCAGTAACAGGGAAAATGTCCCTAGCGAGTCTGCTTGGATTTCGTGGCCCGGGTGGTTGGTTGTGTGAAGTTGTAACAGAGCATGGTGCTGCATTCTTGGGACTGGAGTGCAGTGGGCAGGGAGGGAACTTATTGCTACCATGGTCTGCCAACTCCTAGCGGATGCTGGGACACTGGAAGACTAGGTGGGAATGTGCTTGCAATCATGTGTGCTTGGGCTGGTCCTGAGCAAACAGCATATGTCTTTCTACTCCTCTGCTGGCACTTGCTGTTGCAGAAGGATGTGGTCCAGGACCAGGTGTGGGGAGACTGGGTGTGATGGGGCTGAATGGGGCTAAGGGAAGAAGTACCAGGGCTTTTCAGAGGAGGTGCAGGAGGGCTCTGTGATGTTAGGCTACTGTGTGAAACACCTAGTTCCAGCCTGAGGACCAGATTCAGTGACTCTGCATGTCTTCTACACTGGGCTACCTTCACCAGTAGCTCCCAGTTTCCTGCCTGACATCTGGCTTTCTGCCAGGCTTTGGCATGGAAGAGCTCAGGGAAGAATGGAGCGAGTTCCCCCTGCTGTAGGAGCGGAGTCTGAGAAGTGTCGGTGGCACAGGGTTTCATTCCTTCTCCTGCAAGATGATCCTGGTGAGACAGCCAGGCAGGAGGAGGAGGAGCATGCCTGTCTACCCCAAATATGGCTGCTTTCCCCAAATCTTCCCTGTGCTAGTGGTCCTGAATGTGTGTTCCCTGCATCCCCTGACCTCTTCTGTTTAACAGTCTGTCTCCATTGAACTACTTGCTCTCTTAGACTTTCTTTTTTTATTCCCAGGCTGGATGTTTTCCAAGTAAAAGACTTATTCTTAAAATGTTTTTCCTTCTCCCCTGAAGAGAGCCTCCAAACAGCACAGATGTGAGGCTAAACATAACCCTCCTTGTTACTGTCACCTCTCCTCAGCATTTGCCTGAGTGATCTGGTGTTGTCTTCGCTTCTGAGTGTTGTTTCACAGCTCAGTTGCAGCTTGCTGCTGGAGTGTGCAACACGGCGTAGCTTGCAAGAGAGAGCAGGGGTACTGGTCTTGGGACTAGTAAGTACTGACTTTCCAGCCCTGTCCCAGGCTGTGTGGGGACCTTTACTCCTTTTGGGTAGTGTGGTGGCATAGGCTCTGTAATAGGAGGGCTAGATTCTGCTGGTAGATGTAGTTTAAGAGAAAACCTGTCATTTGTAGAAAAAGCTTCCTTTCCATCCATACCTCTGCCCAGCCTCTCCTACGGGGAGAAACACATGCTCTTTCACCAATGCAATAGCTGCTTCACTACCAGTTGGGAGGTATTATACTACTACATTTTTGTACGAATATTTTTCTGTATATTCAGAGTTTTCTATGGGCTTGGTCTCAGAGACTGTATTCCAGCCGTGTGTTGCTGGTTGTCCCATATGTAGGTAAAGTATACTGCTATACCCTTTTCTTTCCCCATCATCGCATGCTCTGTCCAGTTTGGCCAGGATGAGGAAGGCCTTTGATTTGTGCTGTCCAGACTGCTCCCTTCCCCAGAGGCACTGTGCATAGTGGGAACGAGCCCTTGGGTCCCTGGTTGGTCATTGCAAAGGGATGCACGGAAATAACTGATTTCCCTCTGCTGAAAGCCTGGGCCTGATCTGCTAGAGCAGGAATCCTTCTGAAGGTCTCACATAAATGCACTGGGAGGTTATTCCAGACCACCAACTGGTGGCAGAGCCCACAACTGTTCATCCTCCAGAAGTTAGAATGGCTTCTACCTGCTTCATGCCCATCTGTTTAACTGGAGCAGAGCAGGAGAGAGCAAAGAAGATACCAAGGTGCTTCCCAGAGAGATGGTGTTTGTTGTGTAGCTGTCACCAGCCATTCTTCAAAGCAAATTTGGTCACCCAGACTACCTGCTGCCTTCTTTCTTTAATGTGCAAATAGCATGAATTGCCTTTTTTTCCCCCTACTTTGGTGTTAACCTCTGCTTGTTCTGATGCTTTTTGAGGATATGTCATATATTTCACTGTGAGTGGGACATGAGTTAGACTCAGACCCAGACCTTGATGTTTCACAGTTGCCACTCTTACTACATGCATTTGAGTCCCTGTCAATAGCTGCATGCTTTAAAACATACTTGAGGGGCCTGGAGGGATCTCAGGTTAGGAGTGGGATTTACGTCCCTCAGGATAAAACCCTGTGGCAAATAGATCTCAGCTTGGTTTGCCATCTCTCTCAGGCAGCAAGGCCAGGGTATCTCATCCTTTGTGCAGTGGGACAGAGCTGCTTGTGGTGGTACAGCTGCTGTCAGGACAGAGGCCTCTGCTTTTCTGAGTTAGCCCTGTTCATTGCTGTGCTTGGTCAAGGAGGACATGGGCTGAAGATACCCAGAGAGTTCATGACAGAGCTGGCAGTTGCCAGCCTGACCAGAATATCTTGCAAGAAAGTGAAAGAAGCTTAGAAATGCAACACAATGGCTCTGCGTGGCTTTCAAATGAGCTGTGGTGGCATGAAGGGGAAATGCCCAGCTGTTTTTAATAGCCAGCTTAAGGGAAGTCTCTTTGTTTATTTAGTCTTTGTTTAAAGTGGTCTGGGGAGGTGAAATTCTCCTGCCTCATCTGGGTCTAAGCTGGGTGCTGATAAGCAAAGAGCTGTTTTTCCCTGCCAGCCACTTCTGCCAAGCCAGAAATAGCATGCTGGAGTAAGCTCACCATAGCGGCATTTTTCATTCAAAAGTTAATAAGCTTTGAAATTGGATTTTAATCAGCTAATCTTTGATCCTAGGCACTAGAGCTCGATTAGGAGGGTCCAGTAAACCAAGTTTCATCTTTCTTCTGTGCTGTCTTTTTTTGCCCCGATCTAGCAAAGAAAGGGCTGGGAAGTGTTCTAGCATTTGAAGACCTGCATGTTTTAGGGTTTGTGTTGCCCCTGCTTTTTTGATCTGATCCATCCCATGGATGAATAGAAAAACTGATCTCTGGTGGACATCTGCTCTTCCAAGGCTGAAGCCTGTAAATGTTTGTTTGGGTTTTTTTTAACAGCTCCTTTTGGGGAAAGTGCAGGAGCTCTTTGAATCCAAACCTTTGTTAAAAATCAGATGAGGTGGGACAAGGGATAGAAGATCTGCTGTGGCCCTAACCACATCCCTCCTATTCCCAGCATCAGAATAGGGTACCCTGAATCCTGCATCCAATAGAATCACAGAATAGCTGAGGTTGGAGTGACCTCTGGAGATTGTGTAGTCCAGCCTGCCTGCTCAAAGCAGGGTCAGCTGAAGCAGGCTGTCCAGGACCACATCCAGTCTGCGTTTGAATACCTCCAAGGATGGATGCCTCTCTGGGCAACCTGTTAAGGTGTTAGATTGCCCTTACAGTAAAAAAAGGTCTTGTGTATAAATTGAATTTCTTGTATTTCAATTTATACCTATTACCACTGAGAAGAGCCTGGCTCTGTTGTTTTTACTCCCTCCTATGAGGTATTTATGCATGTATTTAAGATCCCCCTGAGCCTTGCCTTCTCTGGATAAAACAGTTGCAGGTCTCAGCCTCTCGTTGTATGTTGTATGCTCCAAACCTCTAATCATCTTCATGGCAACCATCTGGTCTATCACCCATTGCTCCCTGTTTTTTATCATCTGCAAAATTGCTGATAGTGTGCTGTGTCCTGTCCTCTAAGTCATTGATGAAGGTCATTAAGGGCCCTTTCCTCCTCTCTACCTTTGGGGTTTTTGCTAGGCAGCAAAGGAAACTATAGCTGGACTTCAAGGTTATGTAGTTACACTTCCACTCAAGGGATGGATGCAGTTCAGACTTCTCCAAGTTGTTATTCAGTCTCTCTATAAATCTGAGCAAGCACTCCTGTCTTGGTTTACCCTCCAAAGACTTTTCTCTTGATCAGATGGAATAGAGGCTGATTTTATTTTTTTTTTAAAGCTATATTTAGATTGCGGTGCACAGGCACCCGTTTCTTACAGAAATTCTGGTTTAGCGAGCTCTCTGGGGACCAAACACAGTTCCTCCCTGTGCTTGTGTAATGGTCAAATCAAATGGGAGAGGTTTCTTTTGGCAGCAGAGTAATCACACAGAGGCACTGTGCTGCTTGCATGCTGTAGTCTTGTTATCTTGAGAGCAGTCCCAGGCACTGCTGTTTTGTTCAGGGTCAGGGCTAGACTCTGTAATGAGCACCTCTTTCCCTAACATCTCAGCACCTGGGCTGCTGGGGGAGTGGTACAAAGGCTCCGGAGTGGGCTTGCCAGAGGTGGTTTGAGTTTGATAGTGTACTGGCGCTGGTGCAGCGCTGGGCAAGCAGGTCATTCTGTCTCTGAGCTGTCTCTGACTGTCTCTGAGTCCCTGGGTGTCTCTGCTCTCCAGTACTTCTGCTAGTTGTTACGGAGGATGTTGTATTTCCCTTGCCCCGGGCTATGAACAACTGGCTAGACATTTATCTTCTTTCCTCTGAGGAAGGGAAAGGGAGGGAGCGTAATGGTCTTTCCAAACACGCTTTACAACATAGGATATCTCTATCCAATATAAAACTGATCTAATGGCCAGCTTTTACTATTCCCAACACTTTTCATGGGAGTTAAGCCCTGCAATGGTACTTGCCAGGAATATGAACTGTGGTATGTTAGCTTTAGGGGACTGTCCAGCCTGTGCTAGGTTGACAGGTAGCTTGAAGGGAAGCTGGTCTACTGGACAGGACTTAGCTGGCCCTATGCAAAACAGTGTGCTTAGGGTGAGTCAGCTTCGCCTGGAGATGATGCTTCTAGCCGGCCACAGCCACGTGATAAATTAAAAGTGACATTAATCTAGCAAACCCCAGGCCAACACAGTTAGCAGAGCTTATCGTACCAAGTTATGAAGAGGAATGAAGTTAGCCTGGTTAGCATCCTGTAAGGACTTTGAGTCTTACAGATCTGTGGGTTACCAATCCCCAAACCTCCTCAAGCTGCAGGTGGATTTCAGCTGGGCTGATCCTCAGAGGGAGCCCAGAGCAGGTTTGTTGCCCCGCAGTGGCAGGCAGGGTGTCCTGGAAGCCTTGCCCAGGGCACACTCAAAATAGAGAGGTCTTGCCTTATGCAGTCCGTGCAGTGAAGAGGAGATGCCTTTGCATGAGGCAGTCTGCAGAGCCTTTCTCAGGTTTCTACCTCATTTGTTTTCCCCTTCTTATTTGCTCTTTCTAGCTAGGGCTAGTTTTCTGCTTCTTCAGTTCAGATAAAGAGACCCCCTGACAAACATCAGTCCTTTCTTGCATTACCGAAGACCAAAGTGGTCTTGCTCGTTTGGCATTTGGTGGTCAATTATTTTGGAAACTTTTTTGGAGAGGAGTCACCCAATCCCATAACAGACCAGCAAGAAGTCTAGTGTGGCTAAACAGCATTGCATGACTCAACTTTTCCTCCAGGCTCTGTGAAACATGTGAACGAACTGCCAACAGCTGTGGTGGTGGCTGTGAAGGCCAGATCCTGCTGCCTGCTTTGGGGTGCATGAATGTTGCTTTAACCTTCTTAGGGCTTCCCATTGTGATGCTTTAGGGCCTGGTTTCTGACAGGGCTCTGCATCTCCCAGCTTGTGTCCAGCTCTCTTGCCCACTTGACCCCATCAATGGTGGCTGAGCATGGAGCCAGGTTTTGGACACTTCTCTGTGTGCTGTGGCAATTGTCTGCTTGGGTGAAGAGAACGGCATAGCTTGAAGTAACTAGCAGAGAGTATCTCTCCCTATCCTCTTCTCCAGACACTCAAGATCTTTCTTCCTTGTTACTGTGAGACACTGGAAGGACTAGAATCACTGGAGATGCCCCTCACTGGATATGTGCATGTAGAAGAGGCACTGGCTTTAGGAGAAGCTGTGGAGTTCACCTGCCCTAGCTGGCTAAAGCGCCCTCTATTTATAATCCATGTACAGCCACAGTGTAAACCAGAGAGGTGGTATTTCATGTCTGCTGTTAGGACAAGACAGGTGATGCAGGAGCAGGAGTTTGCCAACACAAGCAGCTGTTCTTGTTTTCTGAAGAGCAAACCAAGTTAGAGCTGTCTGGTGAGCACAGCCCTGTTTTGCTACAGCTTTCAAGGGTTTGAAATTTTTCAGATGGCGTTTGGATGGAAAGGCTTCATAGTCAGTGAGTTGTTTTCTTTTGGGGGAAAAAAAAAAAAGGCTAAAGGAATTGTGTTGTGCAGGTAGAGGCAAGCAGCTGAGAGTCATAGAGGTCAGAGGCCACTTAGGTCTGAGACATGAGTTCAGAATACAGGAGATGCACTTTTGAGTCTTTGCTCCCATTGATTCAGAGCAAACTTCAGCTTCTCCCTGCCCACAGCCTAGGGAACCTCTGATTTGATCTCTGCTGTTGGTCCCCTAATCTTCCTCACCTCACTTTATGGATACATCTCCTTGAAAAAGGTTGGCAATATTGAAATAGCACTTCTAACTGTCTTTTTAATGGTTATGTTGTATTGTGACAGGTTTGGATATGATTATGGGAACTAGTAGGAGGATGCTATAGAAATGCTATATGCTGTGATTGTGCAAGCCTGGGCAGAGGCGGGAGGAAGAAGGATGGAAAGCTATTGTAAAACCATGGGGAGAGGAGAATGTTTGCCTGGGACTATTCCCAAGGGCTGGTGCTCAGCGTGCCGACAGAAGTCAGTCTGTCCTTTCCTGCGGTTTTGGGGTGGGTCCTAGGGGGGTCTTTTTGTGATGAACCACTTGAAAGATTTGATTATGCTTGGAAGTTTACACTGGGGACCCACCAGAGACAGGCGCTGTCCTTTTTGTCTTACTCTTTACATTTCCTTCTAATGAGGGCAGAGTTTGTCTGTTTCATAAGGAGAAGGACCAGACCCTAGATGTCCTTGTGTACAGATGACAGTCCTCAACTCTTCCCTGGAGGGCTGGGGCTGGCCTGGGCGTACAGCTACATTAAAGGGGTGATGTGGTCTAGCCAGGGAGTTGCCTTGTGTTAGCACAGTCCTGCTCTTGCTGACACAACTCTTGCAGGGCATTACTTATATATATATGTGTATTGGTCAGGAAATAGATGAGCTATTGAGTAGACTTGTCTGCCCTTCTCCCTATGCCAGTAGAGAGTGTCACCACCACCAGCCCAGGCAGGGCATGTGGCTCATCCCTAGTGAAGGATGCAGTCTCATCAGAAGGAAATCCTGCCCAGGTGACAATCCCCAGGGACTGCTTTGCAAAGACGTGCCAAAGCTGCGGGGACCACAGACTCACTTAAATTCCAACAGCGAGCTCATTGGTGCCAAATCCCATTTGCATCACTGTGAAAAATGGTAAAATCATCATTAGGTGTTCACTAAAATACTCTAAATTTTGCAGAACATGAGGCATGAGTCAGGCATTGAAACCAGCATCCAAAGGAGGGAAGGAGTGGGGAGAGGCGGCAGGAGTGCTTATGAAATATTTTGTTTCACTGGCAAGAGGACAAGAAATAATTGGGCCCTAAATCAAGGCAATGGGAGAAAAGGAACAGCAAATCAAGGGAAATGGTGGAAAATTAGGTCTTAGAGTAGAGAAATGTGTACACATGATCACCTGGTAGTTCTGGCAGAGATATATGCCCATAAATCTTCTCTTTTAACTGTTTCCTTGCTGCTTTAAGGGGAATAGTGTCAGATTTGCTCACCCTGTCTATCTTTTCTAGAGATGACTGGGTTTGGCTTCAACTTGCCTGCTGCTGAGCACCTTCCAAGTGGCCTGAACTCCCTTCAGAGCTGGTGAGGCAGCTCTCAGGGTGCCTGGACTCCTTGGGGCAGCCTGGAGACTCCTACCCCCAAGAGAAGGTCCATCATGCAGACCCATCCTCTGTCTGCGATGAGGTTTGGTGGATGGGGTGACCTACAGAGGACTCTCCTCTAGGGCTGTAGTGTGTGTACGTGAATATTTTGGGGTTCATGTCGGCAGGAATGGCTGGTGTGGTCTGCTCCTTGTGCTGTGCAAATTAGTGCAGGTCTCAGTTTCTAGAAGGTGAGGTGGACCTTAAACATCTGGGGAGAACATGTCTGGGCCTTACTGCAAACGGTCAAAGCTTTCCCTGTCTGAACATGACTACATCTGCATCCCCAACAGGATCCACTAATGTAGTATGAGGGATGTCTCCCTTCCAGACCTTCTTGAGACCTAGAGGAGCAAGGTGACCTGTAATGTCCTGCATGGAGACCCAGGCACCTCCCTTCTATTCACCTCTAGGCACAGGACGTCCCAGCAGGCTCTTCCAGCAGTAAACCTGTAATTCTGCTATTTAAAAAAAATAAAATAAAAATAATAAAAAATCCCCTCTATGCCCCCCCCCAAGGTCCCTGGTTTATTTTTCTTATAAAAAGAATGAAATATAAAAATAAAGCTTCCCCTGTTTGCTTTCTCCTAGCTCTCCCTCCCACTGCACAGTACTCATTAACTCCCCTAACGCTCCAGTCAGACGCGGCCTCTGGTTAAAAACAGCAACCGCCCTCATGCCTTGCCTGTTTCCTGGGAGCTGGCAGCCAGACAATAACACCGATGGGATCATCTTCATCAGATGATGTCAGCCCCTCTGTGAAATTTAAGAAATTTAAGTAACTTGAACTTGGAGCTGGGGGGAAAAAAAAATAATTAAAAAAAAATGATGGAAAAGGAAGCAGAAAGAGGAAAGCTGCTGTTTGGGAGAGGCTGCTGGAGAAGTTGTCTCTCTTCCTGTCCCCCCCTGGGTACTGTTTTGGGCAATTAGGAGTTTCTGCTCCTGGGATTGCAGGTGATGTGAGGTATGTTGCTCTGGTCCTTCACCCTCTGGTCCCTCATCACTGCCCTCCCCCCACGCCAGGTTTGTAAAATCAGCACAGCCTTTCTGAACCACTCTGGTATCTGGGGGTGAAAGTATTCTGCAAGAGCAGGGTGTTAAATTATTCTGTTGGAAACAAAAGTCTCAGCTGAACGTTGTTTTAAAATAGCCAGCCTAGGCCACGTGATTACATGTGGTTTGAAGAGCTCTATTAAGCAGATAAAAACATTGTCTCCTTGCTTGATATTTAAGCATAATGGGGGTTTCCAGAAATGTCTAACACAAACACTGCTGCCCGCAAAGCCGTTAACCTGATTTGATTTGGCTGTTGGTCCATCCTGGTGGGAATCTGGTGTCAGCCCACCCCTGGCTGCCCTGGGACAGCTGCCCAAGGAAGGCAAGCCCGAGCTCAGAGCGTAACGACTGAGGGAGTGCTGTAAGATTGAGTTAGGGTGACACCGCTGATCCCTGATTTCCACTTGAAATGGCTGCGTGCCCAGGGTCAGGCTTCCCCATGGCACCCCGTGGGGTGTCCCTGTAAAGGAGGAAAGCTATCACCCACTGCTTTGGTGTGGGAGGACTTGCATCCTCTTTGGGCACCTGGGATGAGGGTCCTAAGCTGCTGGGAGGAAACTCCTTCACCTCCTGCTGTCAGGGGAGGTCAGTCTGGTGTTAGGTGGCTTAGAGTGCTTAATGCTATTGTGGACCCTCTTTCAAGGTCTGTACATTGGTTTTTTTTTATTTATCATTATCTCCTAAGGCTGCAATGGAGCTAACATTTGTGCCAGCTGCAGCTGAGGGTATTGGTAGCTGTCTGGGGCCATTATGTAGAAGTTCAAGTCCTGGCCAGCGTGCTGCGTTGTAATGATCCCCGGCTGAAGACATGTCCAGGAGATGTCAGGCAAAACTTAAAGTCTTTATTGTTTTCTGCCTTTTTAAATGTGGAAGCTGCTGGAAGATGCTGTTGTGTGGGATGTGTGTCCAGGCACAACAGTGTAGCTTTTTCTGCCTGCTTTTCCATCACCTCAGTCTCTGCTTCTTTGTTTGCTGTTGTTGTGTCTCTTTTTGTTTTGCTTTCCTCCCCCCCCACTTCATTTCTAGCATAAAAAGTTATTTAGCCCACGAGTGCGCGGGAGCTTATTGTGCATGGAGAGCTGCAGCACAAAGGATTCCAGAGACAATCTTGTTTCCTCTTGCTGGCGCAAGCCGCCTGGCCAGATGATTCAGAAACACAACATCTGCGAGTCTTAAAAGGAGTTATACTCTGTTTGACTGCAGCTTAAAGCACGGGGAACGGGGGAGGGAGAAGCCATTCAGGAGCCTGGTGAGTTTTAGCTGACCGCTCATGGTCCCGTATCACAGCTGCAGCCCAGCCTGTACAGATATGTTAGTGGATGCCTGTGTTCAAGCTGGGGCTTCAATTTGCAGCTGGTCTGTAGATTAGCGATGGGCAGACTTTCCCCATGAGAAGCCCTGGTTTGCAGGGCATGGAGATGCCTCCCCAGGTAGGCTGCGGCTTTAGCACTAGAACGGCTGCCCTGGTGTTGTGTTGGCACTCGTTAGTTCTGATGTTCAGCAGGGCTCAGAAATCTGGATGCAGGCCTCCTTAATGAAGTGGTTCTGCCTTCCCACAGTGGCAGCTCTGAATGGCACCGTGCCGTAGGGATGGACCTGCTTTTTCAGCAGTAGCTACAGAGAAGCGTGCGTAAGTCCTCTTGAGATTGCCTCTGCAGGGACCCTGGGAGGCGTGTTGCCAGCCCAGGCACACAGTGGCTGTCGGGGCTGAAGCACGAGGCAAGTTTAAGAGACTGTTGGGTCCCTACGTCTGCCAGCGCTGTTCCAGGTAAGCCTGCTTGAAATCTGTCTTGACGCTTGGCATTCCCCAGCCTCCACAGCAGGGATGGGGAGAAGCTCTGAGCTTGGGTTCAGCAGAGCAGTTTGGTCACTGGTGCATCTCAATTTTGCTCTCCAGCTCAATACAGCTCTGGTCCAACTGGGGTGTAACGGGGTGTTTCTGACCTGTGAGGAAACCCCTTTTCCCTCTCGGGTGGCAACAGTGCACTCTCATCTCTGGATCTGCACAGACAGGAGAGTTGGTTAACTCCACCCTGTAAACAATTCCCTCCAGTCTTGCAAGACAAAGCATTTCCACACCCATGGATCAACCTCCCAGCTGAGACGTGCTCCGTGATAACTCAGGATTTGGGTGACCTCTTCCATCTCTCCTTGGGTGCTGTTGGAGTTCAGTGCTGCACCAAGTGGAAGAAGAGGAGGCGTTCAAGCAAATGGCAGGGCCAAGCAGCTTTAAAAAACACCCTGTATTTGCAGAGTGCTGTTTCTTTTAACCTTTAAAGTCTCTGCTTTGCTTCCTTTGAAAGCCTCCTGCTTTGATTTCCTGGTCACAGCTGTCATTCTGGCAGCCCCTGGAAGAAAGGAGATGTGGGTGAGGGTTAAAGAACAGCTGCAGGAACGTAATTAATGCTTTGCAACATTTCTGAAGGCCTTTAAGCACCTTGCCGTGACCCAGCCTGTAACATCTGTGCGTTGGCAGCAGCCAGGCTGTAAAACTTCCCTCTCCAAGTCCTGCACAAAGCAACTGTCGCCTGCCCAAGGTGTGCAATCAGGGCAAAAGCTTGACAAATCAGTACAAAAGGCAGGCTGCAATGCAGATGGCAGGTCCTTGGATGCTGGGATTGGCAGTGATAAGGGGCTTCCAGCTGTTGATCCTTGTAGGTGTCCAAGGGGGGAGGTGGAAAACTGCTGCTTTTGCAGAGATTTGATAGGAGAAATAGTATATATAAACACCAGTCTCTTTGCTTGCTCTTATTCTTACCTGCTGAATGGATCTGGGCAGAAGCCAGTGCCCGAACTCTGCCTGGAGCTGTTGGGACAGCTGTCACCTACCCCAAGGGATGCTGAATGTGTCCCCATTTGGATCATGTTTTATCAAGGTCTGTCTTTTGCAGCACTTTTCCGTTTATGTGGCTAAAGGGGACTTTAAGGACTTGCCACCCTCACGTTTCTGTGAGCCATAACTCAGTACAAAGGCGATGCATAAGTGACTCCAATTCTCTAGAGCTCCAGCTAGTGCTTTCCTTTCAGGCCCAGAATGCAAGTCACAGCTGGAGCTACCTTGGTGACCAAAGAGAAGGTAAACAAAAATACTTTCTGTTTTTGAAGATTAACTTTTTTCTTCTTCCGTATCTCTATTTTTCTCTGTATTTCACTGCAGCCAGCCCTGCTGAGTTTCCAGCCTTCAAAGCCCATCGTATCCAGCTGGACGAGAGCAAGCTTGCCAAGGGGAAGTGTCGTCCTTTGCTCTTTTTTGGTTTTCTGAGAGGCCCATGACTGTAACGGATGCCAAGCAGCCCTGACCTTCACCTGGCTGGAGTTCCTAGCTGCTACTGTGTTATTACAGCATCTCTGCTTGATACAAATTCAGCTTGGTTCCTGTACCTGGAAATTTTATATGACAAATGGGTCTCATTTCTGATTCTCGTCGCCCTTTGGACCAGACTGTCTGCTACCTGGGAGAGGTTTGTAGATCTGAAAGGCCGGAAGGAAGCATTACATTTCTCTCCTTTTCCTCCTATTAACAGTGTGGCAGAGACACTAATCCAGCATTTGAATTTCAGCCAGGTAGCTGGAAGGGACTGTATCTCAGCACCCTCCTCTGATGGACTATCCAGTATTGCTTCTCTTCACGCCTTCCTGTGTTTCTCTTGCCTTTGGGCAGGAGGAAGGTGTTACTGAAGAGAGGAACTTTCTTTAAAGACATCTTTTGCTTCACAAGTCAGATGAGGATGTTTTGCTGCATCTCTGATGAAATTTCTTCCCTTCAGAAGGAAATGTGGTTGGGTTTGCGACTGGCTCCCTCCTGGTAATAAAAACGATGGGGTTACTTCAGGGACAGCACAGCAGCTGGGGAATTAGGGCTGAATAACAGTATATTATAACATCTCAGACATCTTTGTTTATGCAGCTTAAACAATGCATGAGCCACGATGCCCCTGTAGGCTTGGTGAGCCCTACAAGCTGTATGGGCAACTAGGGCACCTCTGAGACATATCTCTGGTTTTGCAGCATGGTGTGTGTTTGTCTCTATTGCTATGTGCTTATGTGCCGATTTCCTCGGTGAAGAGGAATACAAATTACTGCATCACTGAGATGCGCCTTGGCTATGCTTAGATTTCTGGTGCTGAATTATTTTTCCTTTGGCTGGCATTTGCAAGGAGGCATTAGTTTTTTTTCTTGTTGTTTTCTGGTGGTCCTAATTCATAACCAGCTCCTCTTGCTGGATGCTATGACTTTTTTGTCACCCTCCAATCAGTTTGTTTAAGGGAACTGAAGGAAGCAATACAGTATTATTTTAGTTTGGGAATTGCAGCTGAAATAGAAATTGCCTTGCTCTGAGGGTCAGTCCAGTATCAGGTGTGTCCAAGCTATGCTGGTTGGAAAATGGAAAGCAAGTTGCTGCAGGCTGCATAAAGGTGAAAAGAGAGCATAATGATGGAGGAACGAAAGCTGAGTTGACTCTGAAGATCTGGTATCAACAGCCAGGAGTATGGGGGGACCATTTGGGCCCTGCAGGTATGCCAGAGCTGAAGTGGAAGAGAACAGGACCAGGTGCATCATGACCACTTTGCTTTCTCACCAGGGATCCCCATAGCACGTTATCCAGAAGCAATCTCTTCATGTGCAGAAAAAGAAGCTGGTCACCCCACTGGTTCTTGGCTGGAGTCCCCCAAGCAGGTGGAAGCTGGAGGAGAGCAAGTTTGCCACGGCAGCAAGCTGAGGACCAAAGCAGCCCCATTTGCCAGCTCTCAGCAAGCGCCTGTGCCTGGTGACTGAAAATACAATAAGGAGCTGGAGATATGCACCTGTGGCTGGCTGTGCTGCCTGGGCTGGCAGCTGACTGTGCCATGGGGCTGCCGCACCATTTAATTCTCCCTGCAGGTCTTGCTGGGCACAGAAAGCCTTTGGATCATGGTGGAGGACCCAGTCTCCAAACCACCAGAGCAGCCACTGAAGCGTGGGCACAGAAGATACCTTGTAGCCTGCTGAGATGATGGTGCAAGGAACAGCCAGGCCTGCAGCAACCCTTTTCCAGGTGTGTGTTTTGTCTCGGACAGGGGCTGTAGAGGGCCACTCTTTTTCCTTGTGTGTGAGCTAAGCTCCTCTCACAGTTGCGTGGCTCGTTCTGCGTGAGCTGTTCTCCATGATGAGCAAGAACAAGGCATGGTGAGTGAAGAAGGAAGCTCTGAAGGGAGGATGCTAGTCTGGGAGATAAGGTGCGTGAGCTGTTTGCACGGCCTGCTGCCTCCTTTGGCTGCCTGGAACAGGAGGGAGCAGCACCCAGCAAAAGCAACTTGCAGTACATACACCATTGCAGTGGGAGACAGCACGTGGCCTGAGAGCATGAGAGCTCCCCAACCAGCGAGGCTGGGTCGCGCAGCATCCAAGCAAGGAAAAGCCTTGAATGAGAAAAGAAATGGGATGCAGGAGAAAAAAAAGGCAGTGGATTACTAAGTTATACAAACCTCCTGTTCTATGCCTCCTGTTCTTGGTCTTACCCCCCTCACCTCCAAGACAGTGATTTTTTAAAAGAAAATGAATGCCAAGATTCTATGTAGAACATACACAAAATCCCAAGTGTTTTGTTAGGAAGCTATTCTTTTCTCCCAAGAATGTTCTTTCTCTCTGTGCAAATGCATATGCTGTGGGCAAATCCCCTTAAAGTTATTTTGTGCTGAAGGTCCTCGAATAGTGGTGTTTGAAGGAGAACGTAGTTCATGTTTGCACTGGAATTTCTGATTGTATGGGGGGGAACCCCCCCACGTTTCTAGCCAATTCTCCTGAAGCTAGGAAGCATTACATTCCTCTCCTCTGCCTCCTATTAACAGGGTTTCTAGAGGCGCTGAGCTCCTGCAGTTCCCACTGTCATGAACAGGACAAAGCTACTCTGAAAATTAGATACACGAGCTCTCCAAAGAGTCCAGCCCTCTGTTTGCTTCCTTGCTATTCTAGTGCATCCTGTGAGACCCAGTGTGTTTGCTATGTGTCGGCTTGCCGTAGGACCTCCTGTCTGCATTATAGCCCTGTGCAGTGAGATACTCAAACCAGCCAGTTGCTGATCAGGCCAAATGATGGGGACCTGACCTGAGCACTACTGCTTTTGGGTGGTGGTCATCTCCTTTTGATTGCTGGGCATAAATCTCCCAGGGGTTACAGGCAGAGATAAATACATCAGCGAGACCCTGACTGTGGAGTCAGAGCAAGTGTCTGAAGCATTGCTTGTGTGTTTGTTCACAGTCCTGTTGATGTGGCAGAGTTCAAAAGACTAGTTAATCAAACTGGAGAAATTAGGTGCCACCCGGCTGTTTTTCAGTTGTCACCTGGGGATCAGACTGAGCAGCTGCTCTGACAGCCCCAAGCACTCAGATGGTGGTGTTTGACAGTGAATTAAACAGCAGGACCATGTTCTCTGCTCCTTTGCTCTTACAAATTGGGACTGAGTCCTCAAAACCACCATTTGCCTGTGCGTGGGAGGAGGAAAAACCAGGGTTGTAAAATAAAATAAAACAGACCAGTCAAGTAATTTAATTCCTAAATCTTGTCTCCCTTGAGCTAATCTCCTCCAAGCCGTTCTTTGCTCAGGTCAACTGCTTTTAATTAGCAAGCTTCATTGATCAGGGCCGGAATGGGAGCTGGTGGGTTGCTGTCCAGGTCTTTTTAATTTAGAGGCTTTTCTTTCTTGCTGGAGGGATGGTATTACCCAGAGAGGAACCTGGCAAGAAGACCCTGGAATTGTTTGAAGGAGGCTGACCTGCGATCGCCTTTACTGCATCTCTTCTGGCAGTGTCAGGGGTTGGATAGCTTTCAAGTGAAGAAAGGGGGAGGGGAAAAAAAGAGAATTAGCCTGAAAGCAGGTTGTGGTAACGCTGGGAATTACTGTATGGCTATAGTTGCAGGCAGGGGTGTGTGTGTGTGTGTGTGTGTGTGGTTTTTGTCCTTCCTGGGGAAAGGCAAAAAACTCAAGGATCATTTCAGACAGCACCAGTCTCCCCAGCTTGGGAGGATGCTTTCTCAAACATGGGAGCCCAGCAACATGAGGAGTACCTTTGCAAGAAGGAGAGCGACCAATATCTGCTCCCTGCCTCGCAGAGGTATTCCCTGCAGTCTAACAAGGTAGAGATTCCTGCTGTGGCTTTTCAGCCTTTTACAGTGTCACTCTCTGGGGCATTTCTCCTAAGGATGGGGCTCATCATGTTAACTGTGCCTTTGGGCAGGAGTGGTGGTGGTGCTGCTGACGGGCTTCTCTAGCTGGTGTTTCCTTAGGGAACAAGGCTAAAAAATGTATTCTTAGGCTCTTCCATTCTCCTGAAGGAAGACACTTTACTCCTTTTCCCTGTAAGTGGAAAACAACTATATACCTGATACTAGTCCTTCTTTACTCCATTACTAGAAGCGGTTGGACCCCTCTGTATTAAGCGTAGGTGCACACACTTAAAGGATGAGGATGCACCAGCATCTCTGGTCTCTGCCGGGTACCCTCATGGTATGGTTGTCCTGCCTTTTAGATGATTTCTGGCACTGTTAGTGGGTTGCGTGATGACTGTAGATGCAAACCTATGGGCCGTCATTATGTGGTCACTGGGTGATTGTGCTCTCTGCCTCCAGACCTCTCGCAATTCATAGTCAAGGAAAATACATTTGATTAATTATCACAAATTTGCTATTTTATGTATTTGATCAACTAAGCCATGAAAATTCTGAAATGCAGTTAAATCAAACAGAAAGGAAGTGGCTTTGTATCAAACTATTGAATTAATATAATTATCTTATTGATTAAATCATCAAATAAACCTACAGCTCCTGTATCTTCTTTACTTTGGTGTTTGGGAAGGCAACTGCCTTTTTCAGGTCTCAGTCCCTGAAGCACCAATCTAAATGCCAACGGCTGCCTTTATATTCTGGTCAGATAGCTGATCCCACGGAGGTGATCTCTGGCTGAATCTCCCATGGAGAGCAAGGCTCTGATGTCCATTATAGCTGTCAGCCAAAATTATATATATTTAGGTAAGAAGTGATCTCTCAGATGCCCACTCTATCGTGAATCATTGAGCCTGAGCTGGCATTACACAGCTTGTTATGTTTCAACTTACAGGAGAAAAATGCCGGTGAGCCATAACTTTTCAGGGTTAAACATGCCACAGGAACATGGACACTTGTCTTGCAGGCCAAGGGTTACATCAGGGGCTGCTTTTGGAGCTGGGGACGTGTTCTTGAAATGTCTTCTCCAATACATTGGGTGGCTCTTTCTCTGCAATGGGCTTTCTGTTCTTGCATCTTGAGTGTGAAGTGTGTGAGTGGAAAGGTATTAATATTAGTATTATTAGGTATTAGTATTAATAAATACTAATGTGTGTTGGCTTAGGGAGAGGTCCCCAAAGGACTGATGTTCTGCTGCAAGTAATTTTAACCAGTGGTTTTAGATGCTCAGCTGTTTAATGTATCAGACTGGTTTGCTGGCTGGAAGTTGCTTTCTTAGACCTGTCAATTATGAGACCCTGCCAATGGTCCTGCTTCTTGGTGGTGAGCCAAAAGAGGGAGAGGAAACAGCTATGTCAAAAAGAAGGTATGTAAGGTAGAGCCTAACAGCTGCAATGGGAAGCTGTAAAATGTGGGCTTGACTTGAAATCAGGGTCAGCTTCCCATTGGAGTAATCCAGATCTTTAACTGGGCAGGCAGGCAAGACCTGGGTGTGATCCCATGGAGACATTATGATCTCCGAGTCCACCTACATTGACCCTGCAGGACTCCCAGCTTGAAAACATTAAGAACTTGCTACATTTTGGTGCTAAAATTGTCATTGAGCCCCCCCCAAGTTTTTTTCTGCTCCATAGGCAGGCGTGAGAAGCAGTTACCATCTCTGCAAGCAGATGTTTAACTTTATTTTAGGCTTTGAAGCAATGCTGAGCTTGCATAGGAATTGGGCAAAAGGTTGGGGCTTTTGAGAACATCCCTGTTTTGAGCTCGGTTTCCTAATGCAAACCTCAGCCTGTCTCGAGGGTCCTGCAGCCACCTCCCTGCTGGCTCATTACTGATAAGCGATGCAATTTCATCCTTATCATTCCAGCTGACAGCAGCAAAGATGACTCATCCCCAGCACTGTTATTGGAGTGTGAGTTTAGCCTCCAATTGTGCTGGGAAAAGAGAAGAAGCAGGACTGGTTCATGAAGAGGGCTATATTGTTCCTTCCAGTTTAGGGTTGTTGGCTTGTGGCTCAGACACTAACAATATTGCCAGTCTCTCTGAAATATCACTCCTTAGTGGGGCAGAAGCAGTAAAGAAAAGAGGTCTGATCCAGGTTTGGCTTTGTGCTGTGCCCAAACTTCTCCATGGTTCTTCCTCCTTCAGGAAACAGTTATTCTGCAGGTGAGGTGTGAAATGCGTCCGCTGAACAAATTGAAAGAGACTGTCTCAGCAGGGGAGGGATTCGAATAACCTTGTGCTCTGTCAGTTTTGGGGGTGGGGTGGGGGGGGGAGGAGGTTTCTAGCCTTCCTCAGATGCAGATTTCCCAGGGGTGATGCTTTTTGTCCTGCATGTGATTTTTGCTTTTGGCAAGCTGCCCTAGACGTGCTGCGTGTTGCTTGAGATGAAAAGCTGGACTGAAGCATGTTCTTAACACTTAGGAAAGCAGCAGCGTTGTCAGAGTCACCTTGAAATGCTGGCAAACAGTTTTGCAGGGGCCAGCACCTGTGTTACCCTGCGTTGTCAGGGCTGCTGCATTGGCTGCAGTCCATAGAGGTGAGGAAGACCATGGCCTCCCTTCCTGGTAGAGACAGCAGCAGCAGATAAGAGTTGACTGAGGACACAAAGGAGGAACAGTTTGGTTCCAGCCTCAATTTCTGGAAGTCTGGTTCAGCATTTGAGATTGCTCCCTGTGCTGATGTCCCCTCTGTGGCATGCCAGTCATACCTGGGCTGTCCCTAAGCAATACCACTTCTCCTGGTTCTCTCCTGCAGACCTGTCATGGTCACCTGTTGCTGTCAGCTGGTGGGACCTTTCTGTTATCTGCCAGGATTTGTCTCTCTCTGATGTTATGACATGCTGGACACCTCCCTGAGCCCTTCACCTTGGGGAGATACTTTCAGGTGGAATGCCTAATTTCTAGGTACAGGTGGATAGGAAGAGCTGAAGAAACATTCTTTGAAAATGTGTGCAGGTCAGGCACTGTCAGAGCATCCTTGTCTTGCAGAACTGGCATCAAGGTAAAAATTTCTGTCTCTGTACCAGCAAAATGATGATGGGTTGTTTATTCCAAGCATCTGTAGGGTGAAAGAGACCTTTCTGCTGGAGAAGGTCATTCTGTAGTGGGTGTATGTCACTCTGCTGGTGCCTGGTGTGGTCCATACAATCAGTCTGGTGCCAGCTTGCTGATTTATAACCCTGATGCTGCAGTGTCATGGGACCTCACTGTACAGATCCCCTCCCCTTCTCCTCTGATGCCTTGCTTGTTTTGCACTGACAAATTTTAGGAGCCACTCCTATAGATTTGCGTAAGGTCAGATGCCTCCTCTTCTTCCTCCTCCTTCTTGCTTGCAGTATACCTGAACAGCGTGCATCTGACAGGTTGATCTGCCCCCAAGAAGACCTCCCGTCTGTTCCCTAACAGACGTCAAAATCCTCCCCTCTTTGCTCGTATCAACCAGTCAAGGTATGCGACAGGGGAATGCTCTGACCGCTGGACCGTGTTGGTGCGCGAGTGCTGCTGGGCTATGCATGAGTTGCGGGCAGGAGGGTGTCCCAGGGTGCTTGATGCCTTGACTTTCCCTGCGCATCCAAATATGGCATCTCAGGAGGATGCAACAGCACTTTGCTCCCCTTCCTCATCTGTATTCTCTCACCTGAAAGCAGATGCTTCAGCCCAGCATTCGGTGTCAGTGCTGGCACTGCTTGTGGTATCACATGTGGCAGTGGCTCTGAACTGCTTCACCCCTGCAGCATCTCCCTCCTCCGTCCCTTCCTAGCCTTCCTTGGACTGCCCACATGCCCATACAGGGCCATGGCCGTTCGCCCTGCAGAGGATGCTGAGGCTGGACTGCTTTTTTGGCAGAACAACAATGTGTGCTTAGGTCAGCCGTAATTTAATCGAGTGGTACAAAGGATTTAGCGCACCTTGCAGATGGAAATTGCCTTGGGCTGGACGGAAGAAATACGCATGGCATTCCCTTTCTCTCCTCCTGTGATGGCTTAGTCTGTGGTTGTTTTTTTTTCCCTTCCCTACTCCATGACATACAACTCAGAGGTAGTTTGCATCTCAGTGCGTCTCAAAGCATTACGAGGCTTCTTCCCTAGCAATGACGAATTCAGTATATAAAGCCCAGAACCATGATTTCCCTCAGGGTCCCTTGTAATAATAATTTCTGTAAATAAAGGCTGGAATCAGGATCTCCGTTGTAATAGGATTTTGTTTGTGCAAGGGCTGGTAGCCGTGTCCCCCTGACGCTGCCCTGTAATAGGATTGTGGGCTGTATCACAGCATTGCAAGTGGGCTGGGGGTGGGGGTGGGCCAGCACAGGGCACTCTTGCAGGGAGGGAGAGGGGTAGAACTCACATTTGGGATGTGGTGGGAAGTTTTTCAGGTGGTGAATACGGAGCTGACGGGCACCTCCGATGTCTCTTGAATTGCTGGATCTTGGCAGGCTGGTGAAATGTCTGGTTTGTATTCGTGGTTGGTTGTAGGGCACTCTGCAAAGACCACATGGCCAAGGTAAAACCCCCATTCCCTGTAAGGTGCCAAACCCTGTGAGCCTTGAAGGAGAGGGAAGAGCCTGGGAGGATGGGGTGTGAACTGGCTACAGAGTGCTCTTGCTGCTGCTGTAACTGCATTGATCTGTGCAGCGAAATGCTGCAACCTCTTCATTCGTCTCTGGACTCGCAGAACTTACGATTGTGTGCGCTGAATGCTGCAGTGACCCACACCCCGAAGCAGATGCCTTCCTGCTCAGGTCTATAAAATACATACCATTGCTGAGAGAGCAGTTTGGCAGCCTCCTGAGTGAAGGGTGCAAGAAAATGGTGTGCTTAATTACACCTGCTTGAGAGAGAAGTGGGTGAGGAGGCATGTGCGATAGCAAGCCTTTGGGGCTGTTATATTTTTTTTCTCACCTGTTCTAGCAGTAAGAAGTGCATGGGGGAAGCACGCGCGTGTTCACACATTCATGCTGCTACCCCTGCCGGGTGCAATAATTCTTCCTCTGCTGGTGAATGGATGCTGACAGAAACTTTTCTTCAGCGGGAGGACCGATAGTTGTGCTGAAAGCGATGGGGATCTTTGTGTCTGGGCTACTGCAGCGCTGCAGTGTCATCGCCACAGGATCCTGAATGGCTGTGGGTGAAAGCAGTGTGTTTTGAACATACACACGTCAGGCACATGGGTAAATTAAGATTTCTAGCCTTAGACTGGCTGTGTTTTGTCCCAAAAGCCTCACTGCCTGAATTGGTCCTGTACCCAGATTAGGTGGACTCAGTACCACCTGCAGATGTGAAGAGAAGCCCAACCATTTCTGTACTGTGGAGACAAGAGGTTTTTCCCCAGGCAATTGTGATGGCAATGGGCTGGTGCTGAGTTCGGTGTCGGCAGTGGTGAGTTCTGTTGTTCTGAAAAATAAACAGGTGCCAAAAGCATTTGTCACTGCCGCTTTGTGAAAGGTGTGCTGGCACTTCGCATCCCTCCCTGGTGTCATGGGGAAGGCTCAAGTTAGCTCTGACAAAGCCTGCACACCATTCACAGTGTAATTAGCACCACAAGTCTTGCTAATTGCTGAGGGTTTTTTCTACCCCCTCCCGCTCCCCCCTTTTCTCTAGCACAAAATTTCTCTAGTTATCTTGGGTTATCATCACGGTAGACAGCGTGCTAAGCCTGGATGCTCCTTCTGAGGGCTGGTGTCAGGAATAATTACTGCTGTAGTAAGCCGATCAGCCCTTCATTATTAGCTGCTGTTGTTGTTACCCGACATTGATTAGTAATTTGTAGCTGCCAGTGCTTTCCTCTGCCCTCAAAGCCAGGCATTTGCTGGTGCCATGGTGCTGTTCTGCCAAGGACAAATGAACATCTTCCCCCTTGCCACCCCCCTCGGTGCTTCTCTATCTGCGCTTTGGTTTTTAAATACACAGTTTGTGGCTGGGAAAGCAGCACCAGTCCTGTCTGAATGCTTACTTTGCAGCTGAAAGTTACTGATGGTCCCAGCTGGCCATGATGATGCAAGATAGTGTGGTGAGTGACCCAGTGGTGGGACAATGTTTGTAATTTCAGGTTGAGTGCCTTGGAGTGATGCCCTCAACACCCCTGTCATCCCTCGGTCCTGCCAGCTAGAGAGGGCAGCAGAGATGCCACCATAAATATTAACTTGCTCCAGAGCGGTCCGTGATATTTGCAGGTGGCTGCTCACATGTGTTCATGTCTGGGCTGGTGAGCTGTGGCAAAGGTGGGGTTTGGGTGGGAAGGAGAAAATATGTCCATAGACCCTGTCCTGTTATGAGATGTTCAGGGTTGTTTTGAAGTAAGATCATTTAGTAACTTGAAAGTGCGAATGCTGGGAGAAGGAGAGCTTCCCAGCCATGACCTGGGATGGCCAGGGGTCCTTGCTCTGCAGAGCTACGCCATTTGATGGTGCAGATTCCCTCTGCCCTCTCCCTGTGGCTGGGTCTGTCTCTTATGTGTTTCGGCTGTTCCTCCCTGGCTCCGTGAGCCACGTGCTGTTACTTGTTTGTCTGATCCGCTGATCTGTGGACCTGCTGTTCCTGTCAAAGCAGGGTCAGAGAGCAGAAGGCAGGCTTGCAAGCCTGTACTGGGGCGGGGAGGGAAGTTTGAGAAAAGGGTATCGGGAGGCAAGTGCCTTCCATGTGATCTGCGTCCCGGCTGTGTCTCTTGTGCCAGCGTGTTGCTGGCTCTTATATTGTCTCAGCATCCCAGCAGCGAATCTTTTGAGTGATTCGGGTTGTTCAACACGGTCCGTTGTAGAGCAGCATCCCAGGAGACAGTCTTGTTGTTACAAACATCTCCTGTGTGCAAACAGTAATCTACCCTGGGCAAGCCTAGCATCACTGCCAGGGTAAGGGGGATAAGCTCTCCTGTGTGGAGAGGGGGATGGAGGCAGACCAGTCTGGTCTGGCATGGTGCAGACCAGTCTTCCCACCCGTCTCTGTAAGCTGTGCCACTGCTGCTGGGAGGCAGCATGTGCAATCAACGCCATCGTATGTAAATGTCCGTCTGACACAGCAGGTATAAATCATGCATGAGCAGCCAGAGACGGCAGGGAATGCGCCTCCTGTAACCCCTACTCTGACTAGCGTCCTTGTGATGCCAAGGGGGTGGCAAGGGGCAAAGCTTGATGTCACTTCTTGGCACTCCAAGAGGACGTTATTCAAAGAGACGGTGACCTCTTCTGGCGCGCAGAGCGCTGCCGGGGACGTCCAGCCTCACGTCTGCGGCAAATCAAATGATGTGCTGTGGGAGCGGAGGGTTGGGACTCAGACATCCATCACCAACCTGCTGACCGTGGAGGAGAGGAAGAAAGAGCTGCAGGAAGCTTCCCCTCCGGTCCTTGGAGGCGCCGGCAGCTTTAATCCTGGGGTGTCTTCTTACTCATCCATTAGTGGGTAATAACCGTGGCTCCCTGCGCAAGCACCTTAATGGCTGCCTGGCCTGGACCAGCCCTAATTAAGACTGAAGAGTAGTTTCTCTTCAAAACCTCTGCTCGAATGTGTTTTTTTTTAGTCTCTCACCTTCCCAGATGAGATTTCCTGGGCTCAGGGTGGGCGTTTTTTTCTTTTCTTTAGTAGTTTCAGTGATTCACCAGTTTAAAAATGTGAGAGGACTGTGGGACACCTGACCAGGCTTTCTTTCTGATCAACACATTCAGGGGATTTTATTATCTTTTCTCTTCCTCCCCAGACAGCTCAAGCTCTGAGGTAGCTCAGGTAGAAAGCTGCAAACCGCAGAAATTAATCTTTGCTGACAAAAGCTTCCCGATTAAGCACTGGTCGGGATTTGAGGATGTGCTTGAAGTTGCAGACCGTGTGTGAGAAGGGCACTCCCAGGTGAGCTTGAAAAGGTGGAGATAGCACCAGGATGTGTCCCACCGTTGCGGTGGTGGATCGCAGCGGGGTGTGTGCTTGCCATGTGGCAGAGGTAAGGGTGTCTAGGCCACTTTCTGGGCATGACAATGACTGTGTAGTGGCACAGCCCTTGCTACTGCTGGGGATTTTGGAGGGTGAGACTGGAAGCTGAAGTGCCAGCCAGCAGAGATCTGCATCTCGCTTGCAGGCTGCTCTGTAGGTCTGAGAGTTTTCTTCAGCTTGGAAGCTATGTGCTCCTGCTCCTGTTCTTTGATGGTGCAAGCCAGCTGGTTTCACCGGGCCAGCCTCAGTTTACCTGAAATAAGAATGTAACCTTTGACCTCAGCTGAATTCCCTGGTGCATCCTCTCCCCTGTGGTCTACCCAGGCCCCTGCCTTGCTGACCCCTGGCTTCATGTCCAGCTTGCCCCTGCTATTAGGGCCACTATTAGCCACAGGAGCAATGCTGGGCCTTGGCTGCTGGCTAATGTGTCACTGGAAAGGACAGAGGCTGCCATGGTCTCCCTCTTCCTCATGCTTGTTTCAGCTCCCTTCAGGGCTCGAGAGGGAGCGTCTTCTCTGTGCTTGTATGCTCTTTGTGGTCACGGCCTGTGTGACCGCCTGCAGACCTTGCTCAGCCGCCTCCTATGCTGTCCTTTAGGTTTCCAGGGGCTGGGATTCCCAGGGCCTTTGGCATAGGTGCAATCTTTGCAGCACTCAGTGTACTAGTGGAGGACACTGTGGGCAGTCCTGCAGGGGACACTTGTTTTCTGCCTGAACCATACTGCTCTGTGGAGGACCTGCCTCTCTCTGCTAACCAGGAGGTGCTGGTTGATATGCCACTGTGTGGCCTGATGTGCCTCTGGTCTTGTGTGATGGAGACAGAGCAGTGTGTGAGGGGCTGTTAACTTGGAGAGGAGCGTGAGCCAAAAAAGCTTCTGGAGAACATCTCCACTGTGGAGCGGGGCCTGGTCCAAAGTGGGAACTGCTGGGATCTGAGCCCACCTTTACAGAGGATGTTGCTTGGTGGTTGGCACTTCCTTGTGTGCAGAAAGGGCTTGAGATCCACAGCTGAGTCAGGTACTTTCACACCTCTCTCCATTTCACAGACTCTCTGGTAAGGCTCCATTGGTGTGTCCCCATAGGAGAGCTCGGTCACCTCAGGATGGTCTGCCTATGGCCGTAGGGAAGATTCCCCAGCTCACGTCTCTCCAAGTGGGTTGCTGAGGGCAAGCCTTCAAACACACCAAAGCAGGAGGAACAGTTGCCTAAGCTCTGGCCAAGTTCTCCCAAGGAGAAAAGGAAGACCCAAGTGTTGCAACATCCCTTAAAGCTCTCTATCCAACGTTGATTGAAATCTCTTGGAGTCTGGCCCATGCTGCACTCCTAAACCTCAGCTTCCCTGTCCCTGCTAACAGCTCTCTTCTTCTGCACAGGTGCCTGGGGAGGGGCGAAATTCATCCCAAGTTTTCCCATGCCCTTCTACAAACAAGGCAAGGGACCTCTAGATGGCAATGTTTCTGTTCAGGAGGCCAGCAGCTGCTTTTCAGGCAAGCTGAAATGTTCCCTTTCGTGCCGAGCTTTGGAGAAGCTCTGAGATTTATGCTGGGCTGAAGTGGACAGCTTAGTACCCCGCTGTCACTTATCGCTTCCTCAGTGAAAGTGGCTTGGATTTTGTGACCTCAGGGGACCAGTGGTTTTAGCAGGCTGGACAGTAGTTTTCTGGCTGTCCTTCTCCTCCATGTGATGAAATTGGTTTAGGCTTGATTGCTCAGACAACTGCCCAGTGGTCAGGGAGGTACCAGGGTTTCTGGATGTGATGGGTGTCCCTTGCTGTGACTGGGAGCTGCTGGTAAAGGGCTCGGTGTTGTTGTTGCTTGGCTTGTTTCCCACATGTGCTTGAGGATGCAGACAGAGGAGTTTACTCCCTCTGACGCAGTCAGGGTGTGTGGAGGGCATGTGTGTGAAAATAGGGCCTTGCTGTTTGGCTGAAGAAGAGCTAGGAGGGCTGGGAAGGACTGGAGAGAGGACTGTAATTGCTCCTGCACACTTAGAGCTGTCACTTGCTACCTCCTCCTTGCACCTAGCTCTGCTTGGTGCCTGAGTGATGGGGATGCTGGGCTCAATACCCTATGCCTTTCGCAGGGCTTCTGCTGTAATGCTGGATGGAGATCACGTCTCAGAGGCTGTGCCCGTGTTTATCATCTGTCCTGCATGCCAATGCGACAGGTACTTTCTTTGTTCATCAATGTGAAGGGAGAAAGGATGGAGAGAGGCTTGGAGGCCTACCAGAAGGTTCCTGACCCTCACTGGCTGCACAGACAGCCTTGGTTCAAGCAAAATCTTTCTTGCTCGCATTGCAGGGCCCTCCAAAAGCGGTCTGGGTGATGGGCTGCCTGAGGAGCCAGCTGCCGTGTGCCTTTGGCTTCTACCTGAAGTCCTTGCAGCTCGCAGGTGGACCAAGCTCATTGAGCCTGTGATAAAACATGGTCAGGAGAAGCCAACCTGCCTGCAGACAAGAAGAGGAGAGGAAGACTTGGAGAGCTGGGGATGCCTACCTGCCTCTGGGCACTGTGAAATGCAGCACGTGTAGACTGGGGTACTGTAACTCTTCCCTCTTACCATCTTCCTGGGAGCTGGCAAGAAAATACAGCCCCTTGCCAAGGTCCGCAGAAGAGCCGAGCAGGGTGGAAGGCAAGCACCAGATTCAGCAAAAGTCTGAGCAAGAGATCAGGCGGCCCATTTGTACACATTGTGGCTCCTTGAAGTTTTATGAATCCAGGTATACACTCATCTTGGGAGGACTAGGTCTGTTTGTGGGCCGGAAGTAGAGGTTACACACAGATCTTGCTTGAACTTGTCTGGTGTGCTGATAACAGCTGACCTGGGATCCGGGGCCACCTCCTCTTCACCTTTTGGTGATGGTTGGAGCTAATTCCTGCCACTTCCACCAAGGGAAGAAGGTGAGAGCTGGGGAAGGACTTTTTACTAGGGCATGTAGTGACAGGACAAGGGGGAATGGCTTCAAACTGGAAGAGGGCAGGTTTAGATTGAACATTAGGAAGAAGTTTTTCACTTTGAGGGTGGTGAGGCACTGGAACAGGTTGCCCAGAGAGGTTGTTGAGTCCCCATCCCTGGAGGTGTTCTAAGGGAAGTCTTGAGGTATGCACAAGTGTTTCTTACCCATGTGGCAAGGGTGGGAGTAGCAAGCCCTGCTCCTGAAGCTCTCCCTTTGCTCTCCATCCCTTCCCTCTCCCCTCTGCATCCCTGGCCTGGCTCACCCAGCCCCGGCCCTTCACCCAGGGCTGCTCATGCTCCTCTTCACCAGTGCTGTGGAGGAGCCTCAAGCTGGTCCTGGGCAGTGGAATGATGCTGGTGCCGCAGAACATGGAGGGGGGTACGGGGTGTCAGGGGCTGCAGGAGTTGCCGATCGTTTCCTAGCTCTGCCACAGCAGAGGAGAAATCCTTTCTATTTTCCTGTGCATTGTTTCCCTCTGCCTAAACCAGAGACAGTGATCCTTTTCTTGCCTCGTTGAATTGATGCCAAAGGGGAGAGACTGGCTCCTCCTTGCTGTTTTTCCCCCAGCATGCATAATAATCTCTTTGGAGTTGGCGTGCTTGTGCCTGGGCTCTCCAATCCACCAAGAGACCTTGAACCCTGGCTTTACAGGAGCGTGGCAGCAGGGGTGACTTGGCTGCCTCCCAGCCTCTCCATGCACTCAAGGCCGTGCGAGAGCTTGCACTCATCTCCAGCCTACGCAGACGCTTTCTCTGCCAGTCCTGCACCTGCAGCCCTGGGAAGACGGCTATAGTCATGCTGCAGCGGGCATGGACAATTGATTATAAGCGGTCGTAGATTACCTGGAGCAATGCTATTAAATTTAATACAGTTCTCCACTGGCTCTTGGGGCACAGCCTTGGGTTGTGTAACTGACATCTTGTTGCAAAGCATTTTGGGGACATTGCTAGGGGCGTGAGGCAAAGAGATTCAGCTGCAAAGCGGGAGAAGAAGATGAGTTTCTGTTGAGATTTATCTCCTGCCCAATAATTGCCCAGAAAAGCTGTGTAAACCTTCTCTGTTTGTGGAACAAATACTGCAAGAGTTACTGCTCTGACCTTTTTTTTCTTTTCCACTGGACAATTGCCTGTGCCCTTGCTATTCAGAAGCCTTGATATGCCGCTGGCAGATTTATGCCATGTTGAAACCCACCTCTTATTGCCTCTGAGTTGATTGGAAGAATGGAAACTTGTTTGCTGAAAAATAAACCCACTGCCACACGCCCTGCATGCCAAGCTAAGGTTGAAGTTTAAAAGAACAATTGGGAGCACTGACCTTTTTTCCTTGTCATCTCCTTGCCTTCTGTCACTGTGTCATCTGTGAAAGGTTGGTGACCAGCTCCGAACAGGATCACCACTAGATTTAGGCCGGAGTGAGATACCTTATGGGCAGCCCACACTGTGATGGAGCAAGGCCACTGTTTGCTGTGGACTTGATGCCTCTCGAGGGAAGCGCTGTTCAGTGTGAAAGTCCTGCCCTGGCTTAACAAAAGCTTGTGGCAAATCCCCATGTGAACACTCTCACAATGATTTTGTGCCTGCTAAATTTGGAAGTAAATCCACCTTCCTTGGCAGCAATAGTAAATCAGATGAGGCATATCCAGCGAGGGTTTGGAGTCCATTGCAAAATGCACTTAGTTTGCGTGTGGTTCAGGGCTTGCCCATGCTGAAGAGGAGCTCTCTGGAACAAACCTCTGAGTTGAAATCCTGTCCTGGGTGAGATCCCAGCAGTTTGTTAGTGCTTTTTGGGGTCTTAATCTCTCTGTGAGCCTCTGATAGTGGTGCTAAGTGGCCCTCTTCCCTCTGTATCAACACAGAGCTGATAAGCCAAGAGGGTTGTGTGGTAGCCAGACAGCCTGGAGAGGCTGTATGAGGAAGGCCACTTAGAGTCATTGATCCTCCCCTTGGATGCTGCACAAGAGCAGATGCCACTTGCAAAATCAGCCTCAGCTCCTCATATGTGTTGGGTGGCTCTGCAGTCCCTATGTTTTCTGCACGCCATCGCTACTGGGACTCTTTGGAGCCTGTGCCCACCTCCACCCTGCTGGCTTGCTTCCAGAAAACAGCCCTGTCCAAGCAGAGATGGTTCTGCCTGTAAGTTTTATTCTTGGTAACGTAGGATCTGTGGTAGCTGGTAAATGTCAGCCCTCATTAGGAAATATATCTCGTGGGTGTGTTTCTCCTCACGTCCAAACCTGTTGGAGGCTGCTGGTATTTCACCAAGTGTCTGAGTGGAGAATCAGGCCCATACATATGTATATACGTATGTATGTATGTATGCGTGCACTTCCTCCTGCAGGTGACAGGAGAGCGGAGGGTGTGGGTTTTAATCTTTGTGTGTGTGGGCAGCTCTGCTGATGCTGTTTGTCAGCTGGAATCCCAGCACAGGGCTCTGCGGCATCAGCCGCGGCTTCCTTTTTGCCTTCTGTCACATTTGGAGGGAGGGAAGATGTAGCTGAGTCTTGCAATAGTAGGTCAAAACATACTGCAGCACTAAAGATCAGAGCAAAAGCTTTCTTGTACAAACACATGGTTTTATTCATCCTGTTATTTTCTTTATCAAATGCTTACTTGCCTTTACAGAGCAGCTTTCAGCCCCAGGGAAAGCAAGCGACTTGTTAGAAGGGAAGCTGGGCTAGTGACTGGAGTAGGTCACAGTTATGGAAGACAGGTGATCTGGACTTTTATTCCTGGCTCTGCTCTGGCCCCTTGTACTCCAGATCTCTGTGAAGACCTTAAGAAATGAAAAGCAGGACTGTTGCTGCATGTGTATGCAGCGCATAGCGTGGTGGCATACCCAGAGCATCCCCGGCACAGCAAGAAATGCTGGTCATGACAATTGCGCTATGAACAAGGATTGTTATGCTACTTGAAGTGCTGCTGTTTCTGGGTGGGTAGCAGGCTGGTTAGGGTATAACCTGGTTAGGGTGCTGGAGCAAGCTCTTTTACCCAGACAGAGCTCTGCCTGGGATTCTTCAATGTCCAGGCATGCAGACAGCTTATTTTTAAGGTCTCATATGAAAGATGTCAGCTCCCCCTCCCTACTCTTCCCCAGGCAGCGAGAGCAGAAAACTAAATTTATCTGCATTGGGACAGAGAGAGCTGGAGTAAACCAGCCAGGAGCTGCTGGGTAGAACAACTGGCACAGAGCTGTCTGTCTGTCCATGTCTGAGATGCTCGGGTGCTGTTGATGGTGGGGTGGCAGTGACAACTACATAGCATTTTTCATTCCAGCCCCTGTGTTTCAGAATTTACTGGAAAGTTTGCCTTGTGGGCGTGAGGTTTTATCTGACTCAGTCCCTGGGTTGATTTATGTTTTTATATGTGAGGCAAAGCTGTCCCTCTGCTTTCTGGGAGAAAGGTGAGGAGCCACACTCCTTGACTTCCTTTCCAAGACCTTGTGAGAACCCCAGTGTGGAAACGGTGCTAGACAAGAGGTTGAAGCACAGCCTGCGAATAGCCCTTCTTGCTCAGGGGCTTTTGAATATCCTGTAGGTAGTGCATAGAAATGGGAATTGCGAAGGACTCAGTATTTTCAATTTGAGCCTAGCAGCCCACAACTCCCTTTTTGGGGTTGTTATTGACTGATGCAGATTGGTGGAGGGGAAAACAGGGCAGATGTTTGGATGACTGTGTGCTACACTGGCTGCTGTGTGCCTGGATTGAAGAGGAGACTCTTCAATGTGAGTCCCTTCCTGGGGCTATCTGGGGGATGCGCTGTGTCTGGGGGCAGGAGCAGGTGGGGACGGGGTGGGATCTGTTGTTATTTTCACCTCCTTCTAAAACTGGAGTATCTGTCTCTGTCAGACTGCTGCTAATGAGTAAGTTAAACAGCATCTCCTTACTGGAAACTCTTTTCAGTCCAATTAAGATCTTGCAACATGTCAGTTGTGACAATAAAAGTGAATTAAGTCTCATTTCTCCTTTTTTACGATGTTTATTAGAAGATGGGAATGCTCATTTAGAGAAGCTAATAGTGGTTATTTATTTGTCAGTGGTACCAAGAAGCCCCTGCTCAGGCTAGGGACCTGTTGTGCCAGATGCTGTGTGTTCCTGCAGAAGAAATGGGAGCCAGCCCCGGAGAATGGATTGACCACACGTGGAGAGCCTAGGTGAGGTAGGCAGACTCCCATGGCTGTTCAGCCCCAGCTGCAGGACTTGCTGCTGCTTGGAGATGTTTGAGAGCCATTGAAGCCAGTGGAGACCTATCTGCACTGTACTGCTCAGCAAAGATTACTCTGAGCAGCAGAATCTCTCCTCTGACCACTTGTCTTCCTTGTTGCAATACCTCTGTCTTCACCAGCCGGTCCCAGAATTGCTGGGGAGCGTGTGTTGGGGAAGCAGGTGGATTAGGCATATTGCACAGCTGTATAAACCTCTCTTCCTGAGGAAGCCAGGGTAGAAGTGAAAACTGAAAGATTTAACTCCGGAGTATGGCTTGATGGGAAGGGTAAATCATGGCAAAGAGGAGCATCTGACGGTCCTGTGGGTCCCTTCTCTTTCAGATGGCTCTATTCCTCACCCTCAGGTCTTTGTTTGCCGGCAAAGAGAAGGATGCTTAATTCACCTCCCCTGTCAAACTGTTTTGATTCTGTGGCTTGGCCAAGACTTAAAGCAAGCTCTTCCAGGGGCTTGGGCTGCTAGTCAAGATGCTTTCCAGCACATCTAATGGGGAAAGAGAGTTATTATTTTATTGCCTTGAGGAACCCAGGCAGGAGGATGCAATAGAAAAGGCCTGTAAGAAAGTTCAGTGCACCAGCTTGTTTTCAAGGGGAGTTTGGTTTGTGCTTCTCAAAACCAGTTAACTCCATCCTTAACTGTTACACTTAAAGGATCCGGCAATGAGGAGCAGCAAATCCAAGGATATGGAGGCACAGGCACTGAGAAGCAGGCCAAGAAGGAGAAAGCCATGTGCCAAATTGCTGATCTTCCCCTTCTGTCTGTCCTGCAGAAAGCCAAGTCCAGAGCCAACCCTCAATGCCTCTCCCTGCAAGGGAGACCCTGCAGCATCAGTGGAGGAATGGGTAAGGGTCTGGCCCCCTTGCCCTGAGGTTTGACAGGGTCTCGTGCGTAGGAATGTGCCACAAGCAGACTTTACTGAAGGTAAATTTAGGGGGAAGCATTCAGGACAGTGAGACAAATTGTCCTATGGGTCGCTGCAGACCCGAGACCGAGCTGTTGGCTGCTGGGCTCTGCTCCTAGCCTGTGTTTTGGACTTCCAGATGTCTGACTTCCAGCCTGGCCCTGCCTGCACTCCTGCAAGTCTGGTGGACTTGGCAGTGTTAGGTTAATGGTTGGACTCAATGATCTTAAAGGTCTTTTCCAACCTAAATGATTCTGATTCCTGTCTGACTCCTGGGCTCCTGTGTCAGGACTTTTTGCTTTGTGCTGTTGATGCTCATGGTTGTTGTCCAGACTCAGGATCCATCCTTGGCTCTAGCCTCGCGTAAACATGGGTTTGGGTTGCCTGTGAAGGTCATCACATGGAGGACAGAAGCAGGGGCCTTTGAAGATCATATTGGAGGTGAGAATGGGGAGAGTTGCGGGAGGTGAGGTTGCAGCAGGGTGTGCTGGCTGGCTCCCCAACTCCCACAGTGGGATCTCCAGGCTGGGGTGAGCTGGCAGCAGCCATACCACAGGCTGGGCTCCTGCTTACTGCTGTGTGAGTACAACATGCCAGGGCTCTGCTCTGTCCACCAGCCAGCGTTGCAGTGGGCTGAATCTCCGTCTGTATGGGAGGGGAAAGCATCCTTCTTGTTTCTGTCCCACAGCTGTTGATGTTTTGAAGTTAAGACAACATTTAAATGATTAAAAAAAACCCCAAACCCAACACACCCAGCCTTGGTTTATCAAGGGAGCTTCTAATGAGCAGAAAGGGAGGGGGAACAGATACAGGAAGGGCAGCAGAGACTAACAGCCTGGCAGAGCACTTGTCATCTTGACAATACAATAAGTTTCAAACTGGGCTCACTCTTGACGTTTGCCTGAAGGTATATTTAACTAGTGCGGGAGACGCTGGAGCAGAAGTGTGCACCTTTGAGCCTAAGGAAACCTCAGTGGGGGTTAGCCAGGTTTTGTAAGGCGGGAGATGCGCTCCAAATGTAAAATGTGCATCCTTCCCTCCCTCTCTGTCTGTGTGTAGCCAGACTGAAAAGCTGTGCTTGCAGCTCGGTGAGAGAGGATGCTAATGAAGCGTGAACCGGCTGCGCTCAGTGGCGGCTCCTGCGCTATCTGCCACCAGCCTGCCTGCCCACTTCTTTCTTTCATTCTTTCTGTATTTGCATGTTGGGTTTGATGAACGGAAATGTGGGATTCTCTTTGAAGCAAGAGGGATGGCAAACAAGCAGATAGAGTGGGAGCTCAAATTCTCCTTTCCCTGGGCTAGGCTAAACAAGGCATCTGTGAGTGATTTACAGTCTTTAGGACCTTGGGGCTGATTGGAGAAGACCCTGGGTTTTGCAGGTTGTGGGGTGCAAAGAAGGGGTTTTTGCGTAGCTCCTAACTGCCTTACTGCTTTTTTTTTTTTTAGTCCCTGATCATTGGCTCTAACTTGGGGTGCTCCAGGGCTGCTGCTGCTCTGTACACTGTCCTGAGCTCCCAATCCTTCTCACCCCAGAGTTTCCAAAATGCACCTCCCACTTCCCTCAACCCCCCTGCAGCTCTCCTTGCTGGAGCAAGACCTCCTTCTCTATTAGCCCAGGTACCCCTGCTCTTCTCCCACACAGCCCCTGGCACTTTCTTCTCCCAACATTCAACGCTTCGATCAGGCCCTTGCTCACTTTCTGTCACCATACTCTGTGCTGTGGGATTTCAGAAACCAAGATACAAACTCTGTTTCCAGAAATCCAGACCGCAGGCTTCTGTGTTGCATCCGCATTACATGCATACAGGAGTGAAAGACATCCTCTCCCCAAACTTGCCTGCTACCAAAATAGGCCAGGCAGTCACAGGAGAGCTGCACACTTTATGTCTGGTCCTGTGTTACGAGAAGTTTCTGTGGCAGAGCGTAAGGCTGATGCATTGACATTGAATGCTGCTGAAAATGAACGTGTTTGGTTTTTTTTTTATAGCGAATGACTTTTTGGCATTTTTGAGAAGCAAACCCCCAACTAGGAGGCAGAACAAGAGATGGGGGTTGTGCAATGAATCAGAGCATCTGCTGCCTTGGAAGGGTCTGAATTGTCCTCCTGTTGCTTTCATCACATCCCTAGGCATCTCGTGGCACATCACCTGTGTGCAAAGGAACATCTGGAAGGGTGCAAATGCAAATCTGCATTTGTATTGGCACTGCAGAACAAAGCCAGCCGCCTTCCAAAATCAGTTATAGCAGGAGGAGGTTGAAATACAGTGTTAGAAACTTGAGTGGGGGCTCTGTGCAGGAGTCTTGCCTGGGAACAGGTGTCTGCAGCGGTACAGGGAATGGGCTAAAATCAGGGATGTTAGTCCACGCTCGTCACTTGCGGCAGTATGGTTTTATCTTCCTTTGCAGATTGGCTTTAAGATATGGGAAAGCATTGATGTTCTTCCCACAGGAGCAATTTGCTGAGGTCCTTAGCTGGTACAAATCAATCAAGCTCTAACTCACAAAGCACCCTATGGGGACGCAGCTTCGATAGGAACCTTCCCTCTGAAGTTTGATGTGATTTCCTTTTTTTCCAGCCACATATTTGCTTCTTTTCATCACAAAAATAAAAGCTGTGACAAAGCCTGGTGTAGCCCAGGAGCTGGTCCCCACCTCCTTTGTCCCAGCCTTCCGTGCCCTCCATCAGAAAACCATGAGTCATCACCTCTTGGCTCCACCAGCCTTGTAATTTTTTTTTCTCCTCCTCACCCCCCGCACCCCACCCCAGCTGGGGTGAAGAAGCAAGAAAGCAAATAGGAATAAATACCTCCAGCCATAAAAGTGAAATAAATCAATACCTCTTCTCTGAAGCCAGAGATGCTTAATAGGCAAGGATCACTGCCAGATTGTAAAAAATGTGTTTAGTGTGCGGCTGGGGCAAGTTTAACCCTTGGACATAAACAGCTGAGCAGCTTCTCTCACCTCTGAATTAAATAACTTTAACTGCGGAGGGCTGTGATTAATAGAGGTGCCTCTAGTTGGGATGCATCAGGTACTTTGTGCCTGTGGATCATCTGAGCAATTGCCTGGAAGGGAGAAGTTGTTGCCAGGTCCCTTCTGCAGGCGCAGCGATGCTTTTTTTCCTGGAGGGACAGCTCTATTTGTGGGTAAGGTAGCTCCTGGGCACTGGGCTGAGCTGGTGGGACTTCATCTCTCCTCCAGCTGTCCAGGAATTAAGGACCTTTCCAGCTCTGCACCCTGCCTTTCTGTGGTGGGAATGCAAAGGAGTAAAACCAGGGTGAGGCAAACCTATCTAAACAAACTTGGTATTGCCCATGCTGGGGAAGAGCTGAGGGAAGTTCGTGCCCCAGATGCCTGAGGCTTTCTCAGCATGCAGGTGAGAGTGCCTGAGTGTCACCATGTTGAGGGAATGAGAAGAACTGCCCTGGAGTGATAATCTGTTTCAGGTGGACATGAGAAGTTTAGTTTGTTTTCTTTGCAGGGCCACTCCAAGGTTCTGCTCTGGAAAGGGTTTGGTTATACTGCACAGCTCTCCAGCATGCATTTCCTCTCTTCGCTTGGCTAACAGAGCTGGAGGACAGAGTAAATCTCCTGTGTCTCAAAGCTGTGGTGGGCTGTAACTCCATTCCCAGTCTCTAGGATTTTGATTTTTATTTTTGTTTTCCTTCAAGGAGAGCCCGTCCCAGGACTTGCATAATTTTCTGATCAGTCTTTTCCCTAAAAAGTATGGGGTATCAGGATGATGCGATGCAGCCATGGTTGGAGTAAACGGAATTGTAGGAAGCCGTAGTGAGGTGTTCCTGATGGGCTGGGGAAAGTGTTAGCACTGCTGTCAGCTAGTTTGGCGAAACCCCATCAGGAATGGTGGGGATGTTCTGGCCACTCTTTCTGAAGACCAGTGAAGTCAAATGAGAGCAGGTATGAAGAGACCCACAGAGAAATCCAGGGACACGAAGATCCCATCATACTTAGAGTTTGACTTCACAAAAAACAAGTCTGAGGGATGATGTGCTGCCTGTGTATTGGGGCAGAAATAGTTGTTAGGGAGAAGAACTATTTAGAATAAGCAGATGTTGGCACAAGGACAGCTAGTTACGTGCTGGCCGTAAACCCAGGAGGCTGGTGACAAGCAGAAGACTCCTGCGTATTAGGTACTGGTCCCACTTCCAGTGGTCGTGGAGTGGGAAGCAACAGGACCGGTTTAAAGTGAAGCTGAGCGGGAGTAATTGCTTGATGTGACTCCAGCACTGCTTAGAGGCTGGATGCAGGGATGTGGGGTTTCTTGCTGGTCTTATTTATGATGGTCCATGTGCCTTTTGTTGGGGCTGGGAGTGCAAAGATAGCCAAGATGTTCCAAAGAGGATTAGGGTCAGTTTACGGCAAAGCCTTCCTGCACCTCTAAAGCTATTTGTTTTCCTGGCACACAGACACACACAGTTAAGTGGTGCCTGAATGTTTTCCTGAACTATGTCAGAAGCCTTTTGCTGAGAAGAGCCGCATGATGGAAGTTAACTTTGTGTTTAGGAGCTGGTGGTATCTGGCACAGCTCTGATGTAGCCGTCTGGTTTCTGTGTGAGAGGAAGGTAGGGTGTACTGGAAAAGGTGATCCTGAAAACACTTGCACTTGTATTTGTTTTGATTTTTTCCTCACGTGTAGAGGAAATTACTTTTCTTGCTAACATATTTATGGCAAGCAGAGGTTATGGGAGTTATTAAAGTAGTGATGGAAAAGGCTATTCCAAACGGGCATGATTTTGCTTTCCTACCATGAACGGTATTGCCCTTAGTTGGGACAGTACAAACAAGTTTAGGTCATGGGCAGGATCTGTCCCATCACTTGCACAAGGCATTCATTATGGGCAGTAGGGGAAAAGGCCCTCCAAGAAGGGCTTTTTCAGACTTTTGACACCTTGCCCTGCTGTCTGTCAAGGCTTGGCTTGATTGGCAGTTCCTACTTCTCTCTGCCAGACTCCAGGCTTTCCAGTTTAGACCTGAAGATCCTTGTAGCTCGAGCAGGTGCAGTCACTGGTAGTTCTCCACACTTAAATCTACTTCTTGTTCTCAACCCCGCGACCCTGTGAAATAGGTGCAAAAGACGGACAATATCACCTGACTGAGGTCTGTAAGAGCCTACTGCCTCCAAGACCCTGTTTTTTTGGGTGAGGTGTGTCCTGTGGACATCAAACATCTTCTGCATGGCTTTGCATTTGTCATGCCTTCCTTGCGCCCTCCTCCACCTCCAAACTTGGGAGAAAATACTCTTGGTGGTGCCTGGAGAGCTGTCTGTAAAAGTCAGGCCACGGAAGAGCTGGTGAATTGCTTTTCTGCCCAAGGCAAGCAAAGTGCTCCCGGTAGGTTAATCAATCTCCCTGAGAGCTCCCCCAGCTGAAGGCAATCACCCTGACTTTATGGACTGTGTAGTGTCTCCCCTGTAATGGCCATGAGACCCCCTCCCAGCCAGCAGCATGCAGCAGCTTACCCGTGGGATGGAGAGTGTGTGTGTTTAAAGGTGGTAAAATGCTTTGTGGAGGAAAGCTCTGGCCATTACACGTGCCAACAGGAGAGCTCCCAGCACTTCAACTTCCTTGGCATAAAATCACAGTGGCAGGTAGATCCTGGAGAAATAAAATAAACCCAATCAAATTAGCCCAGGACCATGCACAGGAGGTAGGGAATGACTTAGCGGTGTATCATCCTCTCTTGCGGGTACCAAATCATCGTGGGTAATTTTTCAGCTTGCTGCAGTTCAAATCAGCAAAGGGTCCTTGTTGATTAATCCTAATGAGGGAGAGAGGCCAGCTCTTCGATGGTCCAACAGTACCATGTTACTCTTGTGTTTCCTGAAATAGTAAGAAGAGGCACCGGCTGTTTTTTTTTGGAGTGTCCTTTTGCTTCCTCTCCAGACTTTCTGGTGCTGTGTCTGAAGGCTCATAGGGTTTGGGGGAAGGATGCTCCCTAATGTCAGGTGGCATTGGGTTGGGTAGACTCTGGCTTGACGGCTCCCCCAGGGCAGGAGCCATCACCCGGGCTGGGATTTCTCCAGAGGCTGGGAAGTAGCTGCCAGGCAAGATCTGGGATGGGGGAAGGGAAAGACTTAGTTTCTTTCAGCATCCGAGGGTGGATTAAGTGGAGCGTTCCTTGTTAGCTAATTGAAACAGTCAAAATGTCAAATGAGGCATTTCAATAATAGTGATGTTAGGAGCTTTACGTTTTTATTTCTTTCCCTCTCTCTTGTATTGTGCCTTCAAGATACAGGGACCTAAGTCCCTGCCTCTCCAGAAACCCTCTTAAACAGGGGCTTCAGGGGGGATGGGGCAAGGACAGAAGCCGTTTTAATCTTCTCCAATTCCAACATTATTGTGTTTCAGCAAATATTTTGCAAAAGGATTTTCAGGCTGAACTTCAAACAGGCAAATGCCTCACTCCAGTGACTTGGGGAGGTTTGCAAATTTAGAAAAGAAAATGAAGATTGTTTTAGCTGACATTTAAACCTCTTCTCTTCTCTTTTCTCAGCCTGTCAGGAAGCTTCATACACTCCGGGTCAGACGCTCTTTCCCTGAAGAAGAAAAGGATATTTATAGCCAGATAAGACCATAACAGGGAAATCTCCAGGCTGCAGTACCTGTCAGATGAGGTTACTTATGGCCCCAATAGTAACAGCCAACGTGGAACCCACTGCAGGGAAGTAAAAAGGTGATGGTCCAGCCCTGGGACACATAGGGAGGTCTAGCCCACGTAATTGGGCCTATTTCCTTGAGGGCTAAGGTAGGCTCGGCCAGACCGTGGTATTTTCTGGGCAAATGTTTCCTTATGTCTTGCTATGCTTTGTTGCCCTTCTGAAATTTGGGGTGTGCCAGGGGGAAATGATACAGAGAGATCTTGAAGAGTAGTCTGGATCATTCCTGTCCCTTGGGGAGGCAAGGAAGGGGTTAACTAGAGATGCTGAACTCAAAGAAAACTAGCTTATCGCACAGAGCGGCTGTGACTTGCTTGCCCTGGGTGGTTAGGAGTTCCTGAGGGGCTGATGGAGCATCTGGCTGCAGGTCTTGGTTCCTCCTTGCTCCCTCTCAGCCAGGACTGAAGCCAGGCCAGCGACGCTGAGTAGTGAGCAGCTGTCTGGGCTGTGGTTGGAGCAATTTACTCACAGGGATTAGAGTGATTGGGGTTTTTTAAGGTAAAGACAGCTTACAAAGAAAAAGCAGTGTGTCTGGGGACAGCAGAGCTCTGCCGTAGCCTGCTCTTTGTGTTGAACAAGCCGTGGGTAAGAGTTTTTGTCTGTACATCACCTCTGATCCACCACTGGTCTGGAAGGAGGGGAAGGGGCTGGGTGGCTCTGCTGCAGTCTGGTGGGAGCTCACTGTGTGGAGCCAGTGAATGGGATTATGGTTGTCTTGTCTGACTGATGGGGCTGCACAGGAGTTTTTTGCATAAGCATTTCTGCAGCCCGAGCCCTGGGGCTTGCTCTAAGGCCCCAGATGTGACACTGAGGACATTTTGATGTAGCACAAGGTAGCTGGAAGCTGGATGAAGGTTGGCATCAGGCTAATGTAGTCCTGGGGCTGTTATTTCTGTGTGGTGTTGGCTCATTGGACTATAGTGTGGACATCTCTGATGAGCTTAAACTAGACCTGGGAGCATCTCCTATGACATAGGTCCATGCCTTCTTTTGGCCAGCATAGGACGATCTCTTTCTGTGTTTTCCCATGTCTCCCTAGACTTTAAGGAAAAGAAATCCAGATGCAGTGCCTGGAGAGGGAGCCATGATGTGGTGTCCTGGTTCCAGCAGGGATAGGGTTAATTTTCACAAGAAGCTGGGATGGGACACAGCTGGCACAGCTGACCAAAACTAGCTAAAGGGGTATTAGATACCATCTGACTTCATGCTTAGTATACAGCTGGGGGAGCTGGAGGAATCGCTGCTGGAAAGTGGGCTTGGCATTTCAGGTTCTGGACAGTGAGCGGTTAAATTGTGTATTAATTGTTTTTGTATATTCCTCTCTCAGTATTATTGTTGTTTTGCTCTTCCTTTGCTATTTTGTTAAACTCTTAAAACCCACAAGTTTTGCCTTTTTCTTCTGATTCTTCTCCCATCCCAGCCTGGGAGGAGGAGTGAGAGAGCGGCCACGTGGTTTTTTATTGCTGGCTGGGGCTAAACCACGACAGTCCTTTTTGGCACCCAATGTGGGGCTCAAAGGGTTGAGATAATGACAGATCTGACCCCAGAGCATGTTAAAACAAATTTGTTATATGCATTTATTATATTAGTTAAATAGGCATTTGTCACAATGGTGCTTTGTTTGTTCACATGGTTGTGCTATGTAAATTCTTATATGCACTAGGTACTCCCCGCGGTGCTGTTTATCACCTCTGGGAGAGGGATCAGGATTATCATTTTGTTGTCCTGTATAATATCAACTTCTGATATGATAACATCACTGTTCATGAAGATAAGTTGGTATGTTTATGCGGCATTGCTGTCTTGCCTGTACCTCGGGCGTCATCTCTCGGAATTTATTAATAATCACACCCAATGTAGCGGGGAAATGGCGGGCATACTTTCCCCCACTCCTTCACCTCCCTTTTCTCCTTCAGGATAGGTACAACAGCTTTTGAGAATTTTGAATAGCCTTGGGATGTTCAAACCAGCATGTTCCTATTGCTGTGTCTCCTGAATGCGTTTCAGGTCTTGTTTAGGGTTAAACAACTGTTTAAGACTACCACCCAGAGATCCAGCCCCGAGGCTGGATAGTCATGGGTGGCATGGCATGTGGGAGAATATGGGCAGATATCTAGAGAACTTTTCACCTCCAATCGTTTGGAACTTCACCCTCGAACAACTACAGGACCCTGAAAAAGTGATAGAATATTTGCAAGGAAAATGCTGTGGCTATTCCAGAGAGGCATAACTTGCTGCACTGTGTTGGGCCCTGGCCAGTATTTGCCAAACACTGCTTGATATTATGCAGCACCCTCAGGGGAAAGAGAGGGAAAACAGACCAACAGGTGCTGTGGCTGCTCCAACCCCCATGACAGGTGCTGCAGCTGAACCAGAAAACCAACTCGTGCCAGTATCGGTTGCCCCGATACAGAAGAAAAAATACACAAAGTAGTTAGTTTGCTCAGTAAGGGATGATGATGGACCAGGGCCATCATGAGAACAAGAGGAAGAGGCAGAATCAGAGATAATCACCCAATCCCTGTCCCTGAGTGAGCTGCAAGATATGCACAAAGATTTCAGCCCACATCTGGGTGATCATATTGTCACCTGGCTGCTCCAATGCTGGGATAATGGGGCCAGTAGCTTGGAATTAGAGGGTGGGGGAGCCAAGCAGCTGGGATCCCTGTCTAGGGAAGGGGCCGTTGACAAGGCAATTGGGAGAAAGACACAAGCTCTCAGCCTCTGAAGGTGACTCCTGTCAGGTGTGAGGGAAAAGTGTCCCTTCAGTGAAGATGTTGTATATCATCCAGGCAAGTGGACCACCATGGAGAGAAGTATCTAGTACCTGAGGGAATTAGCTGTGCAGGAGGTGGTTTATTATGACCCGGACAATGCACAGTTGCCCACAGATCCTGATGAAGTCCAATGCACATGGCGCATGTGGCAGAAGTTTGTATGGAGTGCACCATTGTCATATAGCAACTCACTGGCGTATGCCAACTCATTGGCAGTGATGCACTGGAAAGTCAAAGAGGGGCCAACAGTGGATGAAGTGGCTGCCTGACTCTGGCAATATGAAGAAAGTCTCTCTTCCTCCCTCGTCTCAGCTGTGGAGAAACTGTCCCGGAAGGTCCAGCAACTGGAAGAGAACATATCCTACTCCCCACCTGTACGGGCCAGTATCTCAGCTATTAGAAGTAAGCGTTTCTTTGCTTAAGAGAGAGAATAATGAGAGTACACACCATGAGGCACCCTGTGGTTCTACCTGTGTGACCATGGAGAGGACATGAGGAAGTGAGATGAACAACCTACCTTGACCCTAGAGGCATGAGTACGTGACTTGCAAGGAAGAACAATCATAAAAGGGGATCCTTCCAGGAAAAGTGCCACTCTGGTTTCCAGTGGGCAGTTCCCCAGGCAGAGCAGGTGGCCTGATCTTACTTCTGATCTTCTTGAAGGGACTTCTAAGTCATTTTTGCAAGAAGTGAGTAACAAATATTATGACCAGGATTAAAGGGGCCCTGCCTTCAGTCAGGTGCAGGAAAGGGACAATGGGGTTTACTAGACTGTGTGGTTACGATGGCCTGGCACATCACATCCACAAGAGTGCTGGACCAAACACTATATGGATGCCTGGGCCCAGAGAGTGGTGATGAATGGAGTTAAATCCAGTTGATAGCTGGTCACTAGGAGTGTTCCACAGGGCTCAGTATTGGGGCCACTCCTGTTTAATATCTTTATTAATGATGTCAACGAGGGGATTAAGAGCACCCTCAGTAAGCTGCAGATGACACTAAGTTAGGTTGAAGTGTTGATCTGCTTGAAGGTAGGAGGGCTCTTCAGAGGGACCTGGCCAGGCTGGATCGATGGGCTGAGGCCAACAGTATGAGCTTCAACAAGGCCAAGTGCTGAGTCCTGCACTTGGGCTGCAACAACCTCATGCAACACTACAGGCTTAGGGAGGAGTGGCTGAAAAGTTGCCAGGCAGAAAAGGACATGGGAGTGTTGATTGACAGCTGGCTGAACATGAGCCAGCAGTGTGCCCAGGTGGCCAAGAAGCCCAACACCATCCTGGCCTGCATCAGGAATAGTGTAGCTAGCAGGGCTAGAAAAGTGATTGTCCCACTGTACTCGGCACTGGTGAGGCTGCACCTCGAGTACTGTGTTCAGTTTTGGGCGCCACAGTATAAAAAGGACATTGAGGTGCTGGAGAGGGTCCAGAGAAGGGCAACGAAGCTGGTGAAGGGTCTTGAGAATAAGTCTTATGAGGAGTGGCTGAGGCACTTGGGGTTGTTTAGTCTGAAGAAAAGGAGGCTGAGGGGAGACCTTATTGCTCTCGACAACTACCTGAAAGGAGGCTGTAGAGAGGTGGGCGTTGGTCTCTTCTCTCAAGTAACAAGTGATAGGACAAGAGGAAATGGTGTCAAGTTGGGCCAGGGGAGGTTTAGGTTAGACATTAGGAAAAACTTCTACACTGAAAGGGTTATCAAAGACTGGAACAGGCTGCCCAGGAAAGCAGTTGAAGCACCATCCTTGGGTGTATTTAAAAGCTGTCTAGATATTGTGCTCAGGGACGTGGTTTAGAACTGGGCCCAGGAGGGTTAGATAACGGTTGGACTGGATGATCTTAAAGGTCTTTTCCAGCCATAACAATTCTATGATTAGGCTGTAGCGGACACAGGTGCACAGTGTACCCTAATACCATCAAGGTATAAAGAGGCAGAACCCATCTGTATTTCTGGAGTAACAAGGCGATCCCAACAGTTGGCTGTATTGGAAGCTGAAGTGAGCCTAATCGGGAATGAGTGGCAAAAGCATCCCATTGTGACTGGCCCAGAGGCTCCGTGCATCCTTGGCATAGACTACCTCAGGAGAGGGTACTTCAAGGACCCAAAAGGATACTGGTGGGCTTTTGGTATAGCTGCCTTGGAGATGGAGGAAATTAAACACTTGTTTCTTAGAGGACCCAAAATCTAATGGAGAGTGGAGGCTAACAGTAGACTATCATGGCCTGAATGAAGTCACACTGCTGTGGAGTGCTGCCGTGCTGGACATGTTAGAACTTCAATACAAACTGGAGTCAAAGGCAGCCAAGTGGTATGCCACGACTGATATCGCTAATGCGTTTTCTCAATTCCTTTGGCAGCTTTCACTTGGAGGGGCGTCCAGTATATCTGGAATCGACTGACCCAGAGGTGGAAGCACAGCCCTACCATTTGCCATGGACTGATCCAGACTGCACTGGGAAAGGGTGAAACTTCAGAACACCTGTAATACATTGATGACATCATCATATGGGGCAACACAGCAGACATTTTTGAGAAAGGGAATAAAATAGTTCAAATCCTTCTGAAAACCAGTTTTGCCATAAAATGAAGTAAGGTGAAGGGACCTGCACAGGAGATCTGGTTTTAAGGAATAAAATGGCAAGATGGACGCCATCAGCTCCCAATGGATGTGATCAACAAAATAGCAGCTATGTTTCCACCGATTAGCAAGAAGGAAACACAGCTTTCTTAGGCATTGTTGGTTTTTGGAGGATGCATATTCCAAATTACAGTCTGATTGTAAGTCCTTTCTATCAAGTGACCCGGAAGAAGAACAATTTTAAATGGGGCCCTGAGCAATGACAAGCCTTTGAACAAATTAAGCAGGAAATAGTTCATGCAGTAGCGGTGGTACCAGTCCAGGCAGGGCAAGATGATAAAAATGTCCTCTACCCTGCAGCTGGGGAGTATGGCCCTACCAGGAATCTCTGGCAGAAAGCACCAGGGGAGACTTGAGGTCAACCTCTAGGTCTTTGGAGGCAGGGGTATAGAGGATCTGAAGCCCGCTATACTCCAACTGAAAAAGAGATATTGGCAGCTTATGAAGGGGTTTGAGCTGCTTCAGAAGTGGTTGGTACTGAAGCACAGTTCCTCTTAGCACCTTGACTGCTGGTGCTGGGCTGGATGTTCAAAGGGAGGGTCCCCTCTATACATCATGCACCTCATGCTACGTGGAGTAAGTGGGTCACAGTGATCACACACTGGGCTCGAATAGGAAACCCCAGTCACCCAGGAATTCTGGAAATGATCATGGGCTGGTCAGAAGGCAAAGATTTCAGAATATCACCAGAGGAGGAGGTGACATGTGCTGGTGTGGCCCCGCTGTATAATAAACTACCAGAAAATAAGATGTAATATGCCCAGTTCACTGATGGGTCCTTTCGCATTGTAGGAAAATGTTGAAGGTGGAAGGCTGCTGTGTGGAGTCCTACACGATAGGTTGCAGAAACCGCTGAAGGAGAAGCTGTGTCGAGCCAGTTCACGGAAGTGAAAGCCATCCAGCTAGCTTTAGACGTTGTGAGTTGAGAAAAGTGGCCAGTGCTCTATCTCTATACTGACTCATGGATGGTGGGGGTGCTACAGCAATAGAAGCAGAGCAACTGGCAGTGCAGAGGGAAACCCATCTGGGCTGCCCCATTGTGGCAAGATACTGCTGCCCAGCTGGAGAAGCTGGTTGTAAAAGTACATCACATAGATGCCCACATACCTAATAGTTCTGGGGGACATCAGGCTTGCTCTGGCCGTGCTGCTGGCTCTGCTCTCCTGTCCCTTCCGATACCAGCACCAGCAGTGCAGTCCTAGAGCCACCCAGTTTTCATGATCGCCGGAAAAGAAAGCAACAAATCTTGTACACGCCGAGCTCTCCACCATGGTTTTCCTGCCATCTGCCCACCTCGGTGGATGTTAACAAGCTAGTAGATCTAGACCTGCTGTGCCTTGATAGAAAGATTTATTTTTAGGACCTTGATATTTAAAATGATCTGTTATAATTTCATGCTTAAATAACACTAAATAATGTTCCCTGTTTGCACAGTGTAATTGGAAGAGGCAAGTAAACCAAACAAACCAGCTATGACTGAGCTTCCTTAGTATTTTCAAACTGAAACAAACAGTAAAAAACAAGGGTTTGGCCAATTTAACACTTTGGGGGTATTTTCTAGTTGGCATTCCACTTTATCATTTTCACAGGCCAAGAAACACAAGAGCTTTAAAAAGCCAGTGGCTTCTTGCCAAAGAAAACTCAGTTGCTCTTAGATTGAGGGGAAAAAAAAAAGAAAAAAGGAAAAAAAAATTTAAAAGTGAACTTATTTGTGTTCTAGGAACTGGCAGGGCTAATGATTCTGGAATTGCCATGGGATTTTATGTGAGTTCAGAAAAGGCTTAGAAAATATTCAGCGAGTTCATTTAGGCTCCTTTCGTGCTTCTCAAATCCTGAGGCTTCTTTATTGCTGCTTTATGTCAATTTGACACTGCTTGATTTCACTGTCACTCTTGATTTTACTGCGATGGCATTGCCATGCTCGATGCAGAGTGGGTCCTGCACTGATCACATCTGTAACATCCCATGTAATCTGCGTGGGTTTTTAGGTGATTGAATTAAAATGTCTGGATTTGGATGACCCTATTTGGGGATCGCAAGTTCAGGCCACGCTGATGTTACCTATGGGCAAAGCCACAGGCATATCATTTAAGTGAAGAGATTTTGTGATTAGTCATGAATGTGTTATATTCCCTTCTGGAAAACTGACATCAGAGAGGGAATATAGCCCAGGCTTTTGAAGCTGCTGCATGTCAGCTCATCAGTGTGTCTTTAGCTGGAAGGATCCCTCCCGTTAGAAGGGTGAGAATAACTTTTCCCTCTGTCCCTATGCTTAGATGCCCAATAGAGCAATGTTCCTGCAGGTTCAGGCTGGTACAGTGATGGTGCTGAGACCCCTTAGCAGCCCTGCGTCCTGCTCTCGGTTCTTTCCTTTCCTTCCAGTGCCCTGTCCTCCCTCCGTCCCGCCTGTCCTGGGGGCAGCTGGCTTCCCCCTCAGTGCCGCCTGTCCTTCCAGGCTGGAGAAGTCCTCCATCTTCCCCTCCTTCTGCTCCCCCCACCCCTCTGCTCCGCACAAGCCTCGGCTCTGTTTGTGCCCACATTAGCATTTCTGCTGACTGCAAGGATTGGTTTAATTTCATGGGTGTCATTTCCTTCAAGAAATCTCTCTCTGAGCAGCAGCCCGACGAATGCCTGATAAAACATATTTTCCTACGGTAATGATTTTATGGACCCATAAGTCATGAATTTATTATGATCTCAGCCCCTGCTGCTGATTGCTGTAAAATGCAAAGTAATTAACAGCAAGCGGTAGCAGCTATTCCCACCTGGTAGCGTGTTCTTGGGTACGCTGATGGGTTTGATTAAAGTAATGGCTAAAGTGTACAGCCTGGCTGTAAAATATTAGCATGATTAATGCAGTATCCTAAATAAGAAACAAAACTAATGGGCATGGTTTAAGGAATTAAAAATATATATATATTCCTCTCCCTCCCTCTAGCTATTGTTCTGGCTCATTTATGCTTTCTTTTCTGTTAAATAATGTATGGGCTTGAGGACCAGGGGGCAGGCTAGAGATGCATATTGCAGTTTCATAACATCTTAAGTGCTTGTGTTAATTTTTCACTCCTCCCTTCTCTTTCTCCTCAACCTTCCGTCTCCCATCGGATGGGGGAGAAAGATAATCAAGTTTCCTGAACTTGGCCTGAAGTCAGATGTGATTTGATTTGGGTTGCAGACAGCCCGGGGAAGTGGCTCGGGGGCAACTTGGAGAGTTGGACTCTGTTTCTGGCCTCGCAGAAGAGAAACCCTGACGCTGTGTTCGCATTCTCATGGCTGGGGGTGATCTCCGGTCTGTCTCGGCAGCCTGGAGCCCGTAAGTTTTTTGCACATGAAGAATAACCGCATCTGTCCAGAAGCTGCAGTACTTCCACTGAGAAAAGAATGCTTTTTCTTTTCTTTTTCTGAAGAGCTTAAAAGTCAAGCAGTGACTGGGGTTGAGTGAAAAATTAGAAAAATAATGCTCGAGATACAATAACCCGTGTCAGATTTCTCCTGCCCTCCCAAAACCATGATAAATTTGATTTCTGGCATTTTCCAATGGGAAAGATCAGAAATTACTTGGTTTTGGGGATGAGAATAAAATATAAAATAGGCTTTTTTTTTTTTGTGTCAAGCACCTAGAGAAAATTATTTGGAAATGGAGAAAATACCTGATTGGAAAAAAAAAAAAAGGCTTTTTTGACCTACACGTTTTGATCAGCTCTTCTCTTCTGATTTCTAAAGATGCATACACCCATGTCATCTAATTCCCTCTGATCTGCCTCTAACTTTTCAGGTGTATTGATCTGCTCTAGTTTATGAAGGTACCGACTATTGGAAAGAAGAGTTTATAAATAACCACAAAGAAATGGGCTTCCATATCACAGGAGTTCCAGCAGTGGTGCTTTTGTTTATCGCACAACACACATTTTTTTTGGAACTTTTCTTAATCAGGAGATTGCAAAAGGGAGCTCAGTGTGCCAATGTCACTGAGAATTGTTGTGTTGTATTGTACTGTGCAAATGGTGTTTTCTCCCTCTTGGGATGGAGAGGTTTCTGGGTTTGTTTTTGTAGATAAGATATAAACTCAGTAGTGGTTCTGCTAGTAAATACAAGTAAGCCCGAGCTCCAGAATATGTCTTGTTGGTTCCTCCAGTAATTTGACAAAGTATTCTTCCAGTAGCCTCCTGAAAGTACAGCATGAACAGTTTTGTTGATCCCTCAGTATCTGGAATAGTTATTGTCGAGGTTTAGGTTGGGCTGGCCACTAAACGAACGACAGTGTCCCTACCCCTTCTGGGGTGAGAATAAGGGAGAGAGAGACTTATGGGTTGAAAACCCCACTAAAACAGCTTTAATGAAATATTTACAATAAAAAGGAAAGATAATAATAATAACATAATGAAATATATACAAATATATACAAAACCAATATTGAGCTCCCAGGATGACGATCACGTCACTGGCCAGCACTGGGACTAGACTCAGCGGCAGATGGGAACAGGATTCAAGTACTGGATTCAGGAACACACAGATCGGGGTCATAGGCAGAAGAACAGAGTCCTCCTCGGATGCCAGCCATTGAATAAGAAGAGCTGACCCCCTTGATCCCTCAGCTTTATACTGAGCATGATGCACATGGGATGGAATACCCTGTTGGTCAGTTTTGGGTCACCTGTCCTGTCCACTCCTCCCCACAGGTGTGACTCCTTTATGCTCTTCTGCTTCCAACCCTCCAACTTGGTAAGTAAGAAAGTTAGCTGACCTTGGTTGTTATAGGAATAATTATAAACAAGAGCCTCTGCATACCTTTCCTTAGTATTAACTATATAAACATCAGACCTTATCACTGCTAGAAGCAGACACTGGCTGAAAAATATACCGTTAATTTCAGAGAGTACAGTCAGTTAGAAGAGACTTAACTGAAAAGAAAAATTACTGAAATGAAAATTGGTTTTGTTCTACCTCAAACCAGGACAGTCATGGCAAGGGGATGCTGGGCTCCGTCTACTCTGCATGGAGGCCAGCTCTCTGCCAACATTGGCACGGGATTTAGATGTCTCATCTGTGTTCAGTGGAGGTCAAAACAGGAATAGATATGTTACCAGGAGGGTGAGAATTATGTTCTGTCTCTATAATTGCCACCACTGGAGTTGTGACCTCCTTCTCTTGGGCAGGATATAGGAAACCTCAAAAAGATACAGACCGTAATCAAAAGTATAGGGGAGCTTCTACGCAAGGAGAGATTAAGCAGAATGCGATGTGTTGATTGAGTAAAGAGGCAGCTGAGAGCTGTGTACAGCCCAGAGTGGAGTAGAAGTGGCACAGATGATTGTTTGCAGTGTCTTGTGATTCAAGTTCTGAGGGTTACCTGGTGAACTCATTAAGCAGAGGGTTTCAGACAAATGAAGGGAAGTCCATTTTTCTGAAGTGCATTGTTACATACATACATACATACATCACCATGTGCTGCATTGGAGACCAGAAGAGGAGAATAGACGTGAAGTGGGACTAGATCATCATGGAAGGCAGATCCCAGGGGAATGCTGAATATAACCGAAGGGTTTGCAGCAAGAAGAGGGCCATTTGCTTCCTCTCTCCTCCCCTTGGCAAGGCTGTGGACATATTCTGCTGCCCGCTACGTCCTCTTGTCTTGAAATGAGCTCAGGGGCTGAGCGCCAGAGGGTGTAGCTGCTGTGGTTCGACTGACAGTGTTTTTTCTCCTTAGGGATGGATCTCCTTGGAGTCTTTTCCCTGCCATGCAAGACCTTGTGTACTGGATGAGGAAGCACAGGGCAGGTGATGAAATAAGGGCCGTGACGCTGCTGGGCTACATTGTGGTCCTGAACAGAAACATCCAGGCTTGGAGAGGTGGAAGACACCACAAGCCCATGAGGCTGAGGCCTGGCAATGGGCTCAAGAGGTAAGAACTGAACGTATGAATCTCATCCCACTTATAATACATGATAGTGCTGCGGCAAACACTGGCGGGTGAGTATGGTGTGTGATGGCTGGGCAGGGGAAGACAGATCCTTTTCATCTGTCATTTAGGTACTGTTGGAGTCGGCTGCCGCAGTCAGGCAGCATGGCTGCGGGGTCATATTTGGAAGGCTTTCTCAGCAGTGCACACATGTTAATGATGTTTGAGGAGTAGTTTCTGTGGGAGACCTGGGAGCCAGGCAGCTCTGCAAATCAGCCCATTAGTATTTTTAAAAGAAAACCTCCATCCTGTAGGAACTGCTTCGGCCTCTGGAGACATGCCAGAACTGTATCCCAGACTGCACCGCATCCGCTTCTCCTATTAGATCTTCCCCTCTCTCTTTATCCACTCCTTTTCCTTCCCTCCTGGCTAGAGCTTTCTATTGCTATTTTATCCAAAACACAGTTTAGCTATTGCCTTCTGTTCTTCTTTTGCCTGGAAGTTTGCACAAGGATAGGTTGGCATTTGTTTTTTTGTTTTTTTTTTTTCCCTCTTTTCTCCTTTTGGAGCTAATCATCCTGGTGAAATTGAGCTGTAATGCAGTTGGCAGTGGTCAGATTGAGCTGAACGTGTGTGCTCCGGCACATACTCAGATTCTTGCATCAATAAAAATGAACACAGACAGCTGCAAAGCGAAAGAGTTATCTCATGGCCTTGTTTAAAACACACTCGCGCAAAAGCGTGAGCAACCTGAACAAAAGCTGCCTGTCTCCTCTTTTGAGGTGGGTTAAAGAAGTTGTTACTGGGCTTGATGTGCGCAGTGAGAGGAGGAGACCACGTTTCCCCACCTCCTCCCTCTGCCATCCACAGCTGTGCAGCAGGTAGAGGAGATTGTGTTTGGTGGGGAGGATTTATAGCTGTCGTGAGTCAGTCAGAGTGTCAGGGTAAATCAAGCCTGACGTTTTTAACATCTTCCCCACACAAAGGAGGGGCAAGGGGGAATGGAGGAAGCAATTGTAATTTTATGTCTATATCCTGCTCAACTAATCAAGGTGAGCAAGAGATATGCCAGCCAGTGGAGGTTTCCCTCTTGTTAGCTTGATCGTTTCTTTGCTTTGGCTTTTCCCTTCCTTTCCTGGACTACTATAGCAATCTCCTCTGTGGGGGAAGAAAGATCCAGCTGATCAGTGCTGGAGGCTGTAGACAAATGGTTCTTGCTTCTCCAGACTGTCTCTTGTAGTATGCCTCTAATCAGGTAAGTGAGAACTCATGGAAAAATGCATTTTGGCAGAGGTTTGGCCCTGACTGCCATCTCCTCAATCCTATTCAGACCCCAAATCTACTGCTAGCCCTGAGGTGGCAGTGCTGTGGTGTACCATATCCTCTCCTAGTCCCCTCCTACCTCTCTCAGCAGCACCCTGCTTGGGTTGGGCAGGCCTAAAGGTAAACTATGGAGGGAAGGAATACCTGCATCACGAGGGGAGACTAATTCCAGGGGATTTCCAGCAGCAGCATGGCATAGGAGTTGTGCTTGGTATGCCTCTTGTCTTGCCTGAGGCACGTGCTACTGCAAAGCATCCCCATGCCTCTTACCTTGCTGCCAGCACAGGCTGCCTCCTTTCATCCCAGGTAGGCTAATTCCCTCTTTTGAGTTAGGAGAGGCACGGAGGCAAAATGAATACATAAATAGGTGCCTGTTCCTCGCCCTTCTGATGCTCTCCAGAGTATTGGTGTAACATATTGAGAGCATCCTGGTTTACTGGGATTAGCAGGGTGCTCTACCTTTTGCTAGAGGTAAAGATCCAGTAGACTGGGATACCTTGTGGCAGTGGAAAGGCTTGTGCCCCAGGAGAGGACCCTGGCAGCTTCAATGCAGACTTCTAGCCCGTGGCATGCGGTGTCCCGAAGGTGAATGACGGGGAGCCCGCACAGTCCTGAGATGGAGCTGTTAAGCAGCATTAAAAGCTGCATGCTGGGTCCATGCTCCGTCAACGCAGGGCAGCATCATTAAAATTCCTTGTGTGCACAAAAGTGGGCTAAGTCATCAGCAGAGGGCAGGGAGCCTCAGAGCTCCGTGGGCTCCTGCTGATTTACACCAGCTGGGGAACTGGGCCAAATCTGTCTCATTCAATGAGTGATCATTCAATTTTTGTCTCTGCTATCAAGCCCTTAAACAAAAGCCAATTGAAATCAATGGGAGACTTTCACCGTGTTCAGGGTTATAGGCCTAAAAAATTGGGTGCTTGGGGAAAAAGCAGGCAGGGGAAGAGAAAGGGAAGAGAAGAAGAAATAAATGCTGCTGTAACATTACAGCTTACAACGTAAACAGATGCGAGTGAGAAATGCTTTAGTTACGATTCTCCAGCAGCCACAATTCAGTGAAGCTGTACATGGAAATGTATATATTGAAGAGCATCCTTCGTTATGTAAACCACTCTGCGGGTGCAAAGGGAGCTCATCCCTCTGTGAATCCTTTCTCTGCATGTCCTATTTCTATATGTGATTAAGTTCTCTGCTCTTCCATTGCAGTTAGGGTTCTTATTAGTGGTAAGCACATGCTCCACGGGATGGCTGTTACACACAGAAATGCAGGAAGAAGCGCTGCCTTCTGCTCCCAGAAACCAGCAGGATTTTTTTCAGTAGCTGGAAGAGGGGGAGGTTAATATTTTGTCCAGCCTCTGGCTGTATTTTGATAAAATCCTTTGTCCAATGACTGCAAAGTATTTTGCAAGTACAGCAGGGTAAATCCCCTTCAGACAGGTATTATCTGGCCTATTTTTACGCTGAGAATTTGCAGCCTTCAGAGCCATCTAGGCGATGGTGCTGTCTTCACCTTGTGATCTCCTCGGCTGAATGAATATGTCAGGATTGGTCCTTTCAAATCCAGCCCCAGTTCGAACACAGGCCTCTAGTACGTCTGGGTACAGTTAGATCCTTCCTACCTCAGCCTCCCCATCCGTATAACAGGTATGACAATCATTCTTTCCCCTGGGTAAACATTTCATTATGCGATGCTGCTGAAGTACCTCGGAGGGGAGAAGACCTACAGATAAGTCTGCATTCTCATTTTGGCTATATTTGTGTGCGTGTTTTCTGCTTTAACTGCCGTTCGCTTGCTTTGCCTGCTCATTAGTTCTGCCTGAGTGCAGGACCTCTCCAAAAAATGCAGTGTTGGCAGCGGGCATGAATTCTTAACGACTCCTGTCTCTAATGACAGAAACCGGGGCCAGGCAGTCAGTTTGCTTGCTGAGAGCAGGAGAGGCGGACTAGACCGTGGCTCCGTGCGGCTTTCTCTTGTCGTGGGGGTGAGTTTGCAAAATCACAGGAGGATCTGCAAAAATATGCTCAGGTGTTGGCCTGCTTCTCATGCTGCAAGGAGAATTGCTTGGGATGACAGACGGAAAGAGATGCCTCTCAGTCTGTGGAAGGTGTTGAATTTGTTTTTAAAGCTCACTCTGGCCTCTCTCTGCTGTTCTACCCAAGAGATCAACAACAGATTTTGACTTTTGAGCCAAAGCTGGAAATCCCGACCCTGACTTGCCCAGTGCCCTGTTGTGCTCTCCAACTTAATGCAGAGGGAAAACATTAAATGGGTAAACAACCCCAAACGAAACAACACGGCATTCAATTTAAAGAAAAAAAATGCCAAGGGTTCCATTCTACCAAACAGGAGAAGGACTTGTCTTACTTATTTTTAGTGATGTTTTTGTTGTCTTTCATTTCTATTCTGTACTTGCATTCAAAGGTTCCTTGACTTTTTGCAAACACAGTTTTTAACATAAGCTATCTTTTCCTTTCACAAACTCTTTATATTTTGTTTAAAAAAGAAGTCTTGGCAAGTTAGAATAGGTGGGAAGGGAAAGACAGGTGAATCCTGCCTGGGTGCTATTAATTCCGTTTCATTTAATGCTAGGGGTAAGAAGAAATAAAGAAAGAAAGAAGAAAAAAGCATTCAAAATCTTGACAATTCTTTGATTTTTGACTCTTAAAAGCCAAAGCAGAGAAAATTACAATTTTTGATCATGGTGGTGAAATCCTGAATTTTCATTTTGGTGGATTCCTGCTGAAATGTCATTTAGAATTGTTTTGTTTCTGATGAAATCTCAGAATGCACTGAGAAAATTTCAAGTTTATTCTGGGCTGTCCACTCCCTCTTAGAGCTCTGGTTATTTCTTTAGATTTGTCTTTCTTTCTCCTTTCCACCCCCATCCTGATTGATGCCGTTCTACTCCTGTTTCACTAAAATTGCCACTACCAAGACAGTTAAAATGGCCATGAGGTGTTTCCTTCCTGGATGGACAAATTGGGGTTGAGATCTTTATGATTCCCAGATCTATTGTCTTGGGCTGACCAAGTTGCCTTCATTTCACACATTGTTGCTGGCAGGTTTTCTTTGTTCAGCTCAGAGTACCTCTCTCTGCTTCTTATATATGGAAAGGCAGATTTTGGCGGAGGGATATTCCACATGGACCATGGAGGTCTGTCAGGTAGGCTGGATCTCTACTTGTGTTGACTGGAGAGTCATTCTGGCTTTGCAATAACTGAAGTTCAGCTTCCTTCCTAGCTTTCTGTTCCTCTGTAGCTTAGATCAGTTAAATAAATCAGTAAATAAATAAAAATGGTGGAAGCCGTTTGGAGAATCTTTGAAACCACAGGTTGATCTTTGATTTGGAGGAAAAGAAAGAGAAAGCTGGAAGGTGTCCTGGCCATGGGTGTACATTTTGGGCTCTGCTTTCTGTCTCAGTCCCTTCTGTGTCTATGGCCCCAGGGAAATGAACTGGTGTTCAGCCTAGTTCTGACAGACAGGGGCATGCTGAAACACCAGCATTTTGCACCTCTGTTGGTGGTCTTGGCAAAGTAGTCTGAAAATCAAACGGTCTCTGGGTTCTGGAGCTTCCTCTACAGGAAGCCAGTGACGTGACCTTGGAGACGTGGCCTGGCCATCCCTGGACCAGAACTCTGCAAAAGAGCGGAGCCATCACCTTTTGTGGCACCCTGATGCTCTAGACCATAGCTGAGGAATGTGATGCCTGGTGGTGCTCTTCTGCTGTGTTTGACTATGACCTTCCTTTTGCTTGGTGGGTCTGAGCCACTGATGAAAGTACCTGACTGTGTCTGTTCCTGGAGCTGGAGATTGGCTTTGGCAGTGTGCCACCCAAATGTGTGAGGTGCGGCTGTAGCTCTCAGTGGGGCTTCCAGAGCTACTTCAGCCCATAAACCTCCTGGCTCCTTTAGGCACAGGCTGAAGTTCACTTAGACCAACTCCAATCTGTGTCTAGTAAGTGTCAGGCTGCCCTCTCCATTGAGAAGCAAAAAGGACACCTGCTGGGAGGACAACAAGAAGACAGAAGGCTTAGACAAGAGGCTCAGCTACCCCTGGCTGAAACGTTCGGGATCATACTGGAAGTGGCTGGGGTCTGGTGAAGGTGCAGTGCATCCCTGGGATAAAATATCCAATATCCGTTTGTAACGAGGTCTTTGGGGCTCTCTGTTCTGCGTCTCGCTGGCAGGCAGTTCCCTTCTTTGCTGTGTACTTCCAGCCTCACGAGAAGGCATCTTGATTCCACATTCCACTTGTTCTTGAGGACGGCTTTTGAAATCCTGTCGTAATTATTCACGAGCCGTGATTGGAGCCCACGCTCAGAAACACTATTTGCATCCAGGGAGGATCTGATTATAATTGTCACAGGGAAGTTTGTTTGAAACGGATTCTGTGTCAGCTTGAAATTTCTTGATGATGCTCCTTGGGCAGGAGAACTGTGCAGGAACAAGGTCCAGAGAAGGATAATGAAAGGGACTGAAGGTGTCAGGCTTGGATATGGAAATTGCTTTTTCTTCAGGGAAGATGAATGCGGTAGGACTGCTTAGCTGGAGAAAAAGCAGAGCTGTAGAAACTAGAATTACCTGACTGATCTTCAGGGTACCACTGTCTTCTCCACCCTGAAGACTTGAGAAAGATGCATGTTTTGTTCAGGGTGGTTGATTTAAATCACCCACTTTAATCATGATTTAAATCAACAAGCAGGAAATCTTGATTTAAAAAACACGTTTTAATCTTGTATTTTAAAGTTCATTTCCTAATGAAACATAGTTTCTCATTGGTTGGCATAATTTGGTACTATTTTTGGCAAAGCAGAAGGGGATGCGACACCCATACATATTTATTGGCGCGACTGTATAGCTTAACATATATCTATTCTGATTTGGAACTTTTACATCTTTTTATTACATTGGAGAAATGGAAAACATGTAATTTCTGATTTATTAGACACAGCTTCTTTTTTTACACTTGTCTCAAACTATACAAGAACAAAAATTAAAATGCAATTAAAAATGCATGAAGAAAGCATTTTGAAAGTTTGTTGTTGGTATCGCGGAGCAGAGGGCTGGAACGAGCCTCTGCAGATAATCTACTCCGTATGCTGGCATTGAGGCAAGATCAATTACACCTTTCCCCTCTGCACAGGTGTTTGTTTAACCTTTCCATAGATGTCTCTGGTGAAAAATTCTGCAGCTTCCCTGGTTTCTGTTCTAGTGAGGAAGCTTTTTTTAATGTCTAAACTTAAGCTTTCTTTGCTCTGAGTTAAATTATTTCTTCTTTTCCTGCCACTCTGAACACAGAGAACAACCGACTGCTGTCTTAATAACTTGCTAGCTACTGGAAGATTGTTATGCCTCTGTGCCTTAGTCTTCTCTTATTTTTTTTTTCTTTTTTTTTCTCTAGGCTGAATGAACCAAGTTCATTTAACCTTTCCTTGCCAGTTCTTCTTCCTAAAGCCGTGACGGTTTTATTTCTTCTCCTCCGGACTGCCTTCTGCTTTTTCGTCTCATTCTGCATCTGCAGTGAAATGACTTTGTGGATGCTTCAAAAGGGGAAATTGCTTGCTGCGGCGTTTAGGCAAACTGCGGAACTCATTGCTACGGGATACTGTGGATGCTAAAGATTAAATGGGTTTGAAAGCATTTAAACAAAGTAATGAAAGATGTTCCTGAGCTGTGTGTTGCTGGAAGGCTTTGTGAGATTGGGATAAGCAAGATGCAGAGGGAGGTGGGGTAAAATGCTACTGCTCAGTCCCGTGGTTTCATTGCTGGTTTTGGGGTGCTGCTGGGTCTGTTGGGGTCATACTACCACCACTGCACTGCTCTGGGTCCGTGGTGTTGTGATGTACAGGAGCCCATCCCACTGCTCTGTTTCAGCGAAGTGCTGGGACATGCCTGTGTCTTCCCACCCTGAGCTCCTCTTTACAGCCTTTCCAGCTTCTGCCTTCCAACTAGCTGTAAAAATGGGGGCCAGCTATGACTCGACCACATTGGGAGTCAGAGCCTCAGAAAACCTGGATGGTATAGCAGGGGGTGTATGAGTTTGATGGGATTTGCATGTTAACCAGAGTCTGTTGGAGTAATGTTCTGCTCTTTCCTATGGCAAATATGAGTGTGGGGTGGTGGTGGTAACTTTGCCGGAGCACGCCGGTGGTTAATGCTATACCAGCCAGGCTGTGCTAGTGCTGTAAACAGCCGTTGGGAAGCAAAATCTCTCTCTTCCCCAGAATGTACTGGATTCGACAGCTCTCCTTTTATCTGTTCAGAAAGTGCTGAAGTGTTTCTAGCTGCTCTTCAAAAGCAATTCTGCACTGCCCAGAGGGGGCTGTAATTCACGTGGGGAGCCAGGAGAAAATGATGCTACTCATCTCAGCAGAAGTGTGTAAACCACTTAACTTCTGGCTTCAGCTCCTGAGTGAGATTTAAACGTAAAGATGGGAATGTGGTTACAAGGACTCTGTGGGTCACCAGCAAGGTAAAGGTACACTGGAAAGCCACCACTTTTGGAAAGGCAAGGTTAGAGGAGAGCACTGCTTAGTCCTGTGGTATCTTCAAGGGTGTTCAAAAAGGTAATTGCAGTCTGGCTTTCCTGTTTGCCGAGACCTCATGATGCTCTGTGGTTTTCATGAGAATATCCTGTTATTGAAGGTCTTTAGAGAGCAGTCCCTCTTTGCTCCGAACTGTTCTCAGGCTTCCAAATCCCTTTTTCCTTTTCAGTTCACCTTGTGGAGGGGAGCACTCTCTAGAAAGACCCTGCCTGGGTTTAACTCTGCTGAGGCCGCTGGAGCGCAGCACGGATGGTGTAGGTCCACCGTTCCTTGGGTGAGGCCCCTTCAACTTCTGTGGGGAAAGCTGGGATGTGGCTGCTGGTGGACTGAGGATGGGCAAAGCAAAAAATTGCTCATCATCTCCCAAATGATGCTCCCAAGAGGAAGATGGGTCTGGAAGGGACTCATCACAGGTACGGCATCCCTTGCACCTCTTGAAAAATATTTGCACTAAGTGACGTCTTTGTTTCAAGAAATAATAAAACTGGGCAGCTTGCAAGCTGTGGGCTTGTGCTTGCCTTCTCCCTGGTGTTCATGTGCTTGGCAGTGTCTTTGCTTTTGCTGAAGGAGCATGGATTTTTTTTTAACTCTTGCTGCTCTGTGCAAGTAGAGACCAAGCAGAGAAATAATCGGTTTGCATTTTGCAAGTAGGCCGGGGGTGGGGCACCAAAACCCGCTCCTCTTCTTTAATCTTGGGTGCTGAAGGTGATCAGAGCTTTATATATAGACCTTTATCTGTTGGCAGCTTAATTAACTAGTGATCCCAGAAAGCTCTTACAGAACAATTGATTTTACCCACTTCAGTATCATTATCTCTGTCCTATTGGCACCCAGGCTGTTGCACAGCCCGTTCTTGGGTGGTGAAAGCTGGACATGGTTTCCTTTCCTATGGATATATCCATATATCCTATGGATATATGGATAAAACCCCATGATTTTATCCATAGGTTTTGTGGATTAGAGATTTAGATTTAGATTTAGAGAGAAAATAAAATCCTCTCTGTAGCTGTGTGGGGAACGTGTGGCTGCAGCTGTAACAGCCTTAGAGTATGAATGGCACAGGGCAAGGAAAACATGATCAGCATTGTTTCATTGCTGCCTTGCCTCACTGTCTCTGGTCCACACCTGACCTGAGGACACACGTGAGAGCAATACAAGATGTTCAGCCCCTTGTCATGTTTCCTTGCTTCTGGCCTGAACCTAGGTCTTTTGGTTGCTAGTTCTTGCAATTTTACTGGTAGCCCTCCTGGTGATACATGTCATGTTGAACTCCGTGTCATGGGAGCATGTGACAGAGAGAATCACAGCCCTTATTTTAATAAAACTTAATTCCCCTGCCTCCATAAAAATATATATGTAAAAAGACACAGCTGAGCCCTCAGGTCTAGATATGAGAAGGTAGAGGGAAGATCTCCCCCCGGGTGTGTGTGTGTGTGTGTGTGTATTTAAGTGCTTAGATAGTGCAGGGATGTTGGATTCACCGAGGCCACTGCAATGGGGATTGCTGGGGTGAACTGGGGTTTGAAGAGATTTGAAGCTGGCTGTGAAAAAAGTAAATGACCTGAGTCATCAACTTTAAAAGTTGATGCAGGTCCCCACCCTCTCCCATCCCTCTGGCTTTCCCAGACACCTGCTTGCTCCCCTTCCACCCACCCAGCACAGAGCCCACCATTAACTCAGCAGCTCATCACCTGGCCAGTTAAGCACATCCACCTCTGGTGCCTCTGTCTGTCCCCGTGCCCTTCCTACAGCATCCATGACCCTCTATGCATCATGGCAGACTCCTTTCTGGAGCTAAGGGCAGTTGGGTTGGCCTCCCCTGCATATGGTCCTCTATAGTGCTGTAGCGGAGGGAACTATTTCTCTTTTTATTAAAGAGTGATAAAATACACCAGCACACATGGTGACATCTCCATACACATGGTCCCTCAGGCCTGGAAGTGAGCTGAACCCTCCCCTCTGCCCCCACAGACCCTGGGACAGTCAAAGTTGACTTTGTCCCATGTTTTACACTGGCTTAGTAGCTTGCTGGGTCTTTCTGGGCTGCTGGTGGTTAGGGGGATGAAATTTTTTTCTTTGAAACTCAGAAAGCGTCACTAAGTCAACCAGTTTGGTGTCCTGCATGGCTAAGTGAGAGAGCCCCAGAAATGTAATGGGCTGCTCTTGGGTGCAACAGCTCATGCTTGATATTTATAGAGAAATGGTACTTTGAAAAGACCCCATTTTTTAGCCTCTCCTGCTGTTCTCTAGTTAGGGCTGAGCCTTGCTATTAATAAGGGAAATGCAGACATGTCTTCACAGTAAAGGCAAAAAAAACCCCTTTGCTTTCCATCTTGTCTTGTCAGGAGCACCCTGCTGTTCCCCTCCGCTTTCTTCCCATCTCACAAAGGGGGTGGATTCTCTCTCTCGGTTGTGCTCCTCACTAGAGGACTGGTTGCTGAGCGTGTCTGTGCAGCCATACTGTATCCCTTCTGTTGTCTTTTAATGGCAAGCAGAAAGAAATGTGCACTGGTTTGGGAAAGGGGGAGTTTGGAAGATCTGGGGGTTAAGTCTCTGTTGTGCTTTGGAGTTACTGTATAGCCTTGGAAAAGTCACTTCTGTGCATCTGCTGTCTACCTGTAAGCGTAGCCTCTGTCTTGCATCAATGTGGTCTTGTCGACTTCTTTAGCATTAAATGATAGTCATGCGTCACTTTTAACCATATTCCATCCACGGAGGAAAATATGCGGGTGTTGAAACAAGGGTCACTTTGAAGCTGAGCCTCAGACGTTTGTGTTTCTCAGGTGCTTTCAGTAATATGACCCATGCTTTATGTTACAGGCTGGAAATACTGCAAAAGGCTATTTTGAGCTCCGATAGCTTTAATTGAGATCCAGGCTCCTACCAGTCCTTGCAAAATGAGCCTGGCACCCTGTGCTGTGTTGTTCTAGTGAAAACGTGTGCCTTAAGCTTTTTGACTGTACTTTGGATAGACATTTGTGGTCCGAGGTGTGCGTAAGCTCCGTCACCAAAAGAATGGGAGCTCTGTCTCTGCAGGACTTGTTGGATGTTTGTCGGAATTCTGCTTTCATTTTCTGCTCTGGAAAATCACTGGCTGTGCAAGGATCTCCAATGAGAAAATTCTTGGTTAAAAACTTGGAGGGATGCTCCATGGTGAATCTATGGGAGAATCCTTTTCCCAAGTCTCCTCCAGTCTTCAGGGGCTATTAGGAGATTTATTCATTTATTTTGCTCAAAGCCTGCAGGTTTATAAACAGGGGTTCTTTTCTTCAGCTGAGTTGAAAGGAACAACTTCTATATGATTTCCTTTGGGACCGGAGCTGGCTGTCTCTATTCCTCAGTTCAGGACTGTAGCAGTGGGGAGAAGAGGGGAGTGGGGAAAGCCAGGAGAGCATCAAGAGGGTCTTGGTTTGTGCTGAACTAGAAAAACCTGCATCATGGCAAGGATGGGTAGCAAATCTTGCGATTACATGCCCAGTAAAACTTGTGCTGCTGCAGTGGCTGTTTCCTGCCAGAAGGATTAGCCCTGTTAGAGCTCTTGCTGCAGCACCCTTGGTGTAGGTGAGTGTATGAGGAAGGGGCTGAGGACGTGATTTGGCTCTTAGGCTTAGGCTGAACTGCTTGATTTTTAGAAGGTGTGGGGGCAAGGGGCAGCTTTCCCTGGGCTGGTGCAGCACTCAGAGGAACACGCTGGCGTTTCTGGGGCCTCTGAATGTCACCAGTATGTTGAAGATGGCTTTGGGCTCATGACTGAGAGATGCTGTCACAAGGAATCCCACAATGTCTGAGAGTTTGCAGAGCTCATTGCAGGACTGAGATTGGAGAAAATGGGTGGTCTGGCTTCTCTTTCCATTTTCTTTTTCCTATGTCATAGTCGTGAAGATTCAAATACTCCTGGGACCTGTTCAAGTCTGAGGCTTCTTGGTCACTCGGTAGCTGGTGGGGTCACTTTCACCTTGCAGAATGGATTGAAAGGCTTTTCACTGGAGCTCCTCACCCTCCTGCACAGGGATCGAAGGGTTGTGCTCCTTGACTTGTGAGACAGAATGACTGCGGGTGCTGCAAGAGAGCAGGAAATCATCTCTGTAAAGCTGTCTAGAAAGCCTTGAATTCAGGTGCAAGCCTCATGTTTATAGGAACATAAAAGGAACCATGGAAACTAAATATGGGTCAGAGCACCTGCAAGTAGAAAAATTGAAGGGATTGCAGAGTTACCCTAATTTCCCTGCCTTTGGATTTGCTCTGCTGGTTTTAAACCTGCCTGGGATCCTAGGCTCTGAAGGTGTCTTTGGGATCCACATGAGGAAGGAATTTTCTGGGGAAGGCAACAGGCGAAAGACCTCATCTAAATGCCTGTTCCACAAGGGTCACATGCTGCTCAGCCATACGTGAGATGCTGCTGACTGTGGTGTTCCTGTTGAGCCCCGAGGGAGGTCAGGTACCTGGAGAGAAGAGCTTTACATGTGTTGTTGACCTGGAACTTCAACTTTGCTTCCCTTTGCTCCCTTATCCAGAGGATTATCCCATGCAGCTCTGCATGCCCTCCTGGGTACTTAGCAAGGATTCAGCTGCTCTGCAGTCCCCAGCTTCATCACGGGGAAACTTTTTCACCTAGCTGCTGCCAGCATGCTTTTGGCGACCCTGGGTGTCCCGTCAGCTGTTATAGGCCATTAAAGGATTTGTTTCTTGGTGTATGAAAAGGCTTAATTCAATTCTCATTCTCTCCTGGCATTCCTCGGAGGTGAGTGTGTCCCCTCGGCATGAATCCTCCGATGCCGCTAATTGACTTGAAAGTAGCTCATGTCTCCTTGGAAATGTCACCCAGCCCTTTTCAAGTGCAATTCCATGCAATCAGGATCAATATGTTTCTTTAGCTAAGGGTATTAGCACTTGACTGACAGCCCTGCGGCATTAGCTTATTCATATGGACTTCCAGATGCTCATTTTTCTTCCCTGTCTCAGCTCTGGTCCCAGTAAGGGGAGACAGAGCTTGGAGTGGAGCCATCCCCTGGGCTGTAGTTGTTCACAGAGTGCTGGTGGGTACGGTGCTAGCTCTCCTATGCCTGCCCCAAATCTATAGGGTGCTCTTGTGCCCCATTTCCCAGGCAAAATCAAACTGCATCGCCCCATCCCCTTGTTCATCATGTCACGGCCTGGAGATGTTTCGGAAAGGCAGGGGCTGAATTTTGCGGCTCATGTTAATCAGTGCAGCGCTTCGTTTGATATAAGAAAAGGTGTCAGCATATTTTTGCAGTACCTTTACACAGAGAATATTGTCAGTGTAATTATCTCTCCTCAGATCCCTACCCCCTCGCGCTCCTGGGGAGGCTGTTGTCCACAGCAGAGGACTTCCCTTGCTTCATCGTGTGGTGATGCTGGGGTGGTCCTGGTGCTGTCCTGGGCCAATGTTTGGGGTTTTGGTCACCATCTTTCCCTCCTGCTTTCTTGCTCCAGGAATGTTTTTGAGTTTGTCTTCCCAGCAGCCCTGTGTGGAAGGGGAGTACTGCTCTCTTTACTTAGAGGCAGGGAGGTGAAAGCACTGGGAAATGAATTTAGAGCTTACAAAAGCACTTGAGGCAGTGCTTCTGTGAATGAATTTGATCTGGGCCCAGGTGCCCTCTGCTTTTCTTGCCTCCCTCTCTAATAAGGCTGCCATGGCTGGTGCACCTGCACTGCTCCTCTGGAGAGACCTCACATCCCTTCTGCACCCCAACTGCGCCTCTTTCCTTGGGAAGCAGGGGGGACCTTGCCCCCTAGTTTGAGAAACACCAACTCAGGGGACTTAGGAGCAACAATTCAGAAGCAGATCAAATAATATTTCAGCTTTTCAAAGGAAGAAACTGAGACGCTGAGAGACCAAGACCCATGTCCTAAGCAAGATGATGTTTCTCAGACACAATACTTCTGGGTGCCCATCACCCTGCCTTGCAGCTAGCAGTGCTCCCAGCTCTCAAGAAAAGCTGCTCCCTGGCATTGGTACACATTGGAGCTGCAAGGAAAAAAGCTGAACTTAGCTCCCAAGTGGCAAACATCAACATACAGAGGAACGAGGTGTGCTGTACTGTGGTACTGGGAAAACTTTGAGGGCTTCTCTGCCATGCTGTGAATTTGAGTGTCTCTCTTGCAAGGCTGGTGAAGGAACATCATTTGCTGCCGCCTGGGATTTGTAGCTGCTACAGAGGCAGAGGTGGGGAATCTGTGTCAGGGAGCTGCTTGAGAGCACATTCCTGAAAGGCACATAAAGAGATAAACAAGAAAGCCTGGAACTTTTAATCTGTGAGGCTGCCCGGATACCTGCAGGTGCCTCTGTCTGAATTTTGTGTCCTCTGAAATTAGTCAGGAAGGAGTTAATGTGCATGCCCTGTGAGACAGCGAGAATGAGTGCATCCGAAACTCCGGCAATCAGAGGCAAGCAACAATTATTAACGCCTCGGCATTTAATGTGGCAGATCGCTTACGCCCCCAGTTATATTGTGTGTTCAATTCCAGAGCACTCAGAGTTGTCAGTCAGCAGGTCCATAGATCATGGCGACCTTAGCATCATGTCAAGGGGCTTCACTCCATCAGGGATAATGAACATCTCCCACCAGTTTCTTCCCATCATTCATTTGAGATCCAGAAGTTCATCATGCAAATGACAAACAATGTTAATTTTCTGCAAATAATTCCTCCAGATGTCCACGGGATTCCAGCACTCCTTGCCCAGAACAGTAAAATATGTTTGTCTTCCTCCCAATAATTCATCACTAGGCCCACAAATCTCCTCAAACTCTCTTTAAACAAAGCGGGAGACAGAGCGCAGAGGATAATAGTTCACTGCAGACGTGTCTTGCGGTCTCTCTGTGATGCATGCGGGGAAAGGAGTGGTGGAAGATGTCAAGAAGTTTCTTCTTGGGGGAGCTGAGTTTGGCTGCACTTAGTCTTGCAAATACAGTGAGTGTGATGGTCTGAGCCAAGCCTCACACAAACACAAGTCAACGTGGGAGGAGAAACTCAGGAGGAATATTTCTGGGCTTAAAATTCAGGTCTGGCATGCAGGAATGGCTAGATCTGGAGTGAAACCTGCTGCAAACCTTGTCTGCGTCACTAGGGGACTCTCCATCGGTTAGGCTTTATCATGGATCTGTATCAAGCTGTGTTTTCCGATGAGTACCGAGGCAAATAGGCAGAGTTTGGATTCTCCAAGCATCTCTCAGCTCCCGGAACTCCAGATCCAGCCAAAAATGTATGAAGAACTCAAATCCAGGGAGGTTTAGGCCAAGGAGCACAAGAAGTTTTGGCTTGGACGGATTTGAAGATATGATGCAGGAATTTAGTTCCAGCCAATATATCTGGAATAGGGCAGGCCCATGATACAAAATGGCTGTATTTTTCACTCACACAAGAGGTCAGCAGGCAGCCAGGACAAAAATCCAAGGAGGATGGTGCAAATTCTGGGCTCCTGCCCATGTTCCAAGGAAAGTAAAGTTCAGGAGAGTTTGGGAGCACCCAGGTTTGCCTCAGGCTTGAAGATTTTCTGTACTTGTGATTTATTTGGTTGGATATATAAAATTATGTATTTAATTTGATTGGATATGTATAAATATATGTATTGTTTTATTTGGTTGGACATGAACAAAAACATGCACATCCCAAAACTTTCTCCTCTGACTGCTGAGAGTGCCCAACTGCATGCTCCTGCCTTGCGTTGGCACCCATAAAGAGTTTGAGTCAGCCTGGGGGCTCAGTCCCAAGTTACAGCATGGAAATGGCCTCATCTGGAGACAGGACTGTCTCAGCACAGGTGAAAATGAAGCCACCAACTAAGAGCAAGGCTTGCATGTTCTGGAGGAGAGAGCACCCGAGACTCCATGGGAGGTCCTACAAAGGCATGAGGCCCTTCTTGCCGATAGCACAGCTGAGTAGTGTGTGGTGGGTGAGTCACTTAACTGAGTACGGCTTTGAACGCTCTTGGAGCATCCTCTTGACTTCAGCAGGCCTTTGCTTTAACAGGTGGCTATTGCTGCTCTGCTCTTCTCGATCTGTTTGCCACAACCCTAGCAGGCCCAGCTTTGTGGTGGCTTTTTCCTCTCCATTCCTCCCAACTCCTGCCAGTCTTCAAAGCACACCCCCGCTCCCTCCCCTGCTGGCCTTTTCACACTGGAAGGGTTTTTAAAGGTCCCTCTAAGCAGCAGCTGCTGTGTGGCTTTTGGGGGTTTTTTGGTGTTCTTTATGATGAGCTGGAAATTAATTTCTTTTTCACTGGAGTTGGACTATCCGTTCCTCACATCACAGTGCAGAATGAGCTTGTAACTCTCTTGACTGCCTCATGGGTGAGTTATAGGGTCTTCTGTAGCATAGCCCAAAGGGTTTAATTTAACTGTGGATGTTTTAAAGAAAGCAGTGGAGATCCGACAACTGTCTAGTGCTTTTGCTGTCCATACACTTGGAAAGTTTTTCTTAATGTTTGACTGAAAGGTTTCTTGTTTTAAATTAAGGGTAGGATTTTTCGTCCTTTCCACAGGTGGGGAAAGGTGGTTGGTGTTTTTCCCCCCTTTCCTTTTTGCTTGTCTGTAGACTGTGACCATGTCTCCGTCTTCTCTAGACTAAGCATCACAAATGCTTTCCGTCTCTCCTTGCCAGCCATCTCCTATAGATTTCCAGTCACTGTAGTCTGTCTCCCTTGGACTGTCTCCAATTGTTCATACCATCTTGGAGATCAGCATCCCAAACTGGACAACATGTTCCAGCTGAGATCTTAGCAGTGCAGAAGGCATGTGAGGATAATTTGGACGGCTTATGCATGACATTCTCTTTCTGCTTTGATCCTGGTTGCCCTTGGCATGATCTTGAACCTGGTTTGGGGCAAGTGGGGTGAAGTGTTTCAGTTACTGTCTAGGCCACCTGTTGTTGTCTCCTTGTCACTATACATGGACACTAATAAGACCATCTGTTGTAGAAACCTGTGTCTCAAATGAGGGATGCTTGGGTGAACTAATATGAAAGGACAAAAGATGCAGTCTGCTTGCAGGAACTGAAGCTTGTTAACCCCCCTGCAGATGCTCTCCATAGAGAGAGCATCTCTCTATGCTCTCTCTCTCCTTCATGAGACTATTTACAGGGTGGTGTAATATGCGTGTGGTGCCTATTAATATGCAACCTGTGTTGAGTCCCACCTTAGCTGATTTGCTGTATCTTTCCCACGTGTCTGCTTGCAGCAGCATCAATGCCATGCAGGTTGCTTGTCTGGCAAGTCTAGAGACTAGAGGAGCCACTAGTGACTTGAATGTAAACCCCCTGCAGGGTTTGGGGTCAGTCCCTGGGCATAACACTGGGGCTTTGCTGCCTGTTTAGTGTTCCTTCTGTATGGGAAGAAATTGGGGGGTTGTGTCTACTGGAACACTCTTCTACTCATAGAGCTGTGGAAGACCTATGGGGAAAGAAACAGAGTCCTCACTCTTTCCTCATCCCTAGCTCTTTGCCTTTTCATAATTTCTCTTTACAACCATCACCTGCCTCATTTTTTTTGTGCCCAGCTCCTCTTTGGTCCACTTAATGACTAATATCATAATGACACTGTCCCGTGGCTTTTTCCCTAGCAGGGCAGCATCTAATCCTGTAGTCTTTGCTCAGTTGAATGGGTCACTGGTTTTACTGGACTTGTGTGAAGGACTTGATATGGATCCAAGTGCCGTTCAGGAGCTGGGCTATGTCTTGGGCTCTTGCAAGGGGGTGATTATATTTCTTCCAGCTTTGAAACACCTTGACTTTGGGGTGTGGAGAGCAAAACCAAGACATATAGTTATGGAGCAGGATGGCAATAACAGTCATTAACAGGAGAGGATTTGATCCCAGCTGGCCTGCCTGTTGTCTCGTTAGCTAAGCTGGCTGGAGGTAGAAGGGAGGGCAGGTCCAGCCAACTGCTGGAAAATGTGAGTAGGAAACCTCAGCCTCTTGAGAGAAGGAGGGACTGAGGTCGTCAAGTTGTTCTCCTGCTCCTGTTCAGGACTAAGCCTAAACTAGAGTGTGGTTCTGACAAACCCTGAAGACCTTATGACTTCCTAGCAGTAGGGATGGAAATGCAGATTTACTGCGATGTGCTGGTGTAACTCCTCAGGTGATGCATGTGTAAGTACAAGACATACTGCCTTTTGTTTAGCCTCTGTCTCCGTGGAAATGGCCAAAGAGAACCTACAAAATCCCTGGTGTTTCTCAGGAGTTTACCCCCAAATGTGGAAGTAAATCAATGCAACTGGCTTGTCTTGCCTTTACCAGAGTCTTTCAGGCAATCATCTATTTCTGGCTTCACTTGGATGCTGTTTGCAGTCCAAATACTGACAAGTTCTGTAGGAGAGCCCCCGTCTCCATCTCAAACTTGTCTCCTGGAGTCAGGCGATTAGATAAGACTCTCTTTCATCTAAGTGCTTTTTTTTATCTTTCTGATCTGTGGAGGGAAACCAGCAGATGTCATCTTTAAAGGTAAGGAAAATGGAGCCAACATTTTGTATTCCGGAAATCTCATTATTTTCCAACTAATATGCTGATTTTGGATGCTGAGGTTTGGCAGTGACACAAGGGTCATTGCTGAACAAAGTAGAAGCAGGTTAATCCTGGAGAAGCCTGTATGGGTGAAATACGCATTTTCTAAAAGGGTGAAAAACGTGAATTCTCCGGGTCATGTCAAGGAGTGAGGCATTGTGGGTAGTTTCCCTTTGACTCCAACTTGATGGTAGCTTTCACAAGAGGAAAAAGTGTGTTTTAAGAAGTTACTTGATACTGATCTGTCCGGAGTACTTTTCCCAGGCTGGATTTGGGGAGGGATTATCTCAGATTTTCATTTAGTTCTGAAATCCTGGGTATTGGTTTTATAAACTAAAACCCCTTCACAGCAGGTTGCTTGTTCTGTCTTGTTGTTTTAGCTTGATGCATAGGAAGGAATTTAAATTTTCTGAAAGGATGGGGCCAGAGCCTCGCTGGGGTGAATCGGCATCGTTCAAATATTTAAAGGCAGATGCATCAATACTGGCAGCTGAGGATCTGGCTTGCTTTGATTAAAATCTGATCAAGATTACTCAGCCTTACCAAGGGACTTGGATTACCAGTCTATAAAAAGAAGAGTAGGAGAGGAGAGGACATTAAATACAAAAATAATCCAATGAAGGACGTGAAGCTAAAATCACTGCAAATTGAACAATAATGAAACCATCCTCCTTAAACAGGTGGATGGCAGCAGGGCTTGCAGGTAAACACTGGGCTTGGGGCTAGATCTGAGGCAGAAATGTTGCTCTTGGGTTTCTCGTGGCCATGGCCCAGTCTTTTAAAGGCAGATTTTTTTTCAAAGGAGAGCCTTGCTCATTAGAAAGTCAGCAAGGGAGTGTTACGGGAGGAGATGTGGGTGACAAATCCTTTGGAAAATCCTTGCCTCTGCTTCCTCAGGAGACCTGGGCTGGTGCCAAATCTCACTAGGAAAGAGGTGATTGAAGCTGAAGAACAGAAAATCAACTCTCTTACAAATTTCAAAATACGAAATGTGCCTTTGTCTTTAGGTCTTTAGGGAACTACAGGCCAGTCAGTCTCACCTCTGTGCCTGGCAAGATCATGGAGCAGATCCTCCTGGAAACTCTGCTGAGGCACACAGAAATCAAAGAGGTGATTGGTGACAGCCAGCATGGCTTCACCAAGGGCAGATCATGCCTGACTAATTTGGTGGCCTTCTACGAAGGGGTCATAACGGCGGTGGACAAAGGAAGATCGACTGATGTCATCTACTTGGACTTGTGCAAGGCATTTGACACTGTCCCACATGATATCCTGGTCTCTAAATTGGAGAGACATGGATTTGACAAATGGACCATTCGATGGATAAAGAACTGGCTGGACGGTCGCACTCAAAGAGTTGCGGTCAACGGCTCGATGTCCAAGTGGAGACCAGTGACAAGTGGCGTTCCTCAGGGGTCGGTGCTGGGACCTGTACTGTTCAACATCTTTGTAGGAGATATGGACAGTGGGGTCGAGAGCACCCTCAGCAAGTTTGCCGATGATACCAAGCTGTTTGGCGAGGTAGACACGCTGGAAGGGAGGGATGCCATCCAGAGGGACCTGGACAGGCTGGAGAGGTGGGCCCAAGCCAACCTCATGCAGTTCAATAAGGCCAAATGCAAGGTCTTACATCTAGGTCGGGGCAATCCCAAGCACAATTACAGGTTGGGCGGGGAATGGCTGGAGAGCAGCACTGAGGAGAAGGACCTGGGTGTGCTGATCGACGAGAAGCTCAACATGAGCCAGCAATGTGCGATTGCAGCCCAGAAGGCCAACCGCATCCTGGGCTGCATCAAAAGAAGTGTGGCCAGCAGGGCGAGGGAGGTGATTCTGCCCCTCTACTCCACTCTCGTGAGACCCCACCTGGAGTACTGCGTCCAGCTCTGGAGTCCCCAACATAAGAAGGACATGGACCTGTTGGAGCGTGTCCAGAGGAGGGCCACGAGGATGATCCGAGGGCTGGAGCACCTCTCCTATGAGGAGAGGCTGAAGGAGTTGGGGCTGTTCAGCCTGGAGAAGAGAAGACTCCGGAGAGATCTTATTGCGGCCTTTCAGTACCTAAAGGGGGCCTACAGGAAAGCTGGGGAAGGACTTTTTACTAGGGCATGTAGTGACAGGACAAGGGGGAATGGCTTCAAACTGGAAGAGGGCAGGTTTAGATTGAACATTAGGAAGAAGTTTTTCACTTTGAGGGTGGTGAGGCACTGGAACAGGTTGCCCAGAGAGGTTGTTGAGGCCCCATCCCTGGAGGTGTTCAAGGCCAGGCTGGACGTGGCCTTGGGCAATCTGGTCTAGTGGGAGGTGTCCCTGCCTATGGCAGGGGGGTTGGAACTCGATGATCTTCAAGGTCCTTTCCAACCTAAACCATTCTATGATTCTATGATTCTATGATTTCTAACAATGGTTGAACTTTCCCTCTCCCCTTCCATTGAAGCATTTTTTCTTCCCCTGTTTTTTCATTCCCTTTTAAATGTAAAACATATTTAGGGAATATTATTATGCTGTGTGATTAGGCTTGATGGACCGTGACTGATAGGGATGCTACACCAAGCTCTTCGCTTGCACGGCGGTCAGCAGAGGTGGCCTTTTTCATGAGTCTGTCAAACCACTCAGCACGTGTCTAGCTTTCTCAAGATTTCTTATGCATATGGTCCCTAAACTCAATATAATCTGGTCTTGCCTGTGCTCCTGTGAAGTAGTGGTGTAGCTACTGGTAGGGCAGGCATACTTGGGTCCTAGGCTGGATGACTTTTGAAGCCTCCAAACGCTATTGGGGGCAGCAGATTTATCTCTCCTCTTAATGGAGCACACCAGCTTGCCCAATGGGCTTGCTTGAATGGGAAGAACATCCCTTGGTGATCTTTGTTAAAGACATGTGGAAGGAGATCTTCTATGGGGGTTGCAGGACTTGTGACTAGAATGTCCTTTTGTATCCAAGACAGGCAACAGTGAACAAGATGCACAGCGAGCCAGCTGTCTAGGTGTCTGTCTCGAGTGACTAGAAGATGCTTTGACTACATCAGAGGACTCTGGCAGCCTGGAGAGTGGGGCTGAGTGGCCTTAAAAATACCGGTTATTTAAACCAACGCATCTAAGGTTGTCAGAGGAAAGGCGAGGGGGTCATTGTGGGACCTCCTGGGCAATTATATACATGGATGGTCAGTGCTATCGCCTGAATGCCCCAGTAGCTATGCCAGTCTGTCCAGTTTTCTTTAATTGGAATTAGGGTCAGATGAGGATAAGATTGTGTTTTAATAAGTATTTGTTAGCAAGTGCTTTCCCTCCCCCCTCCCCCCCCCAATATTGTTAATTTTCCTTGCAGTGACACGTGCGTCGTTCAGCTTCTGTTGCTCCATGTGTCATGCTCTGTTACTCCATCTTGCTCGGAGCCAAAGAGCGGAGGGAGCACTGCCAAGGCTTTTTCTGGGAATTTGCTCTGGTCCTGCTACTTCCCTGGGAGTGCTCAACTGATGTGTTTTGTTTGCAGGGGGGGAATAAAATGCTCAAATGTCAGCTTCTGAGCAGACTATCAGAGACCAAGGCAAGGACCAACTGCCCCTTCATCTCTGTGCGTGGGTGCCCGCATACACATAGTCACGGTAAGTTTTGGGTGATGACTTTTTGAGAGAAACAAGTTGCTAAGCAGTGAATGTTACCTCCTTGCCCTATTTTACAAGATGTGAGACGTTGCTTAAGGCAGCCTTAAAATAAAGGTGCTTCCCCCTGCCAATCCTTTCTCAGGTGCAAAAACAGGGGCTACAAGTGGCTGTGATACCCCGTGGAAGGGCACTCCTCTCTATCTGAGGTGCAATTGTATTTTCACTTGGGTTCGGTGTGAAATGGCGTTTAAAAACATCGTTAATTGAAATGCATTGCTGAACGCATTTTTAAAACACCTGCTTCCATGTTGGAGACACGATTATACTTACCCAGACTAAACCGCTGCAGGGAAGGTAGAGGTGCGGTGCTCTCTGCAGCTGGCTGGGCCACTCATTTGTTAGCATGGCGTTGGATTTCTGATGACTCAGAAGGGAGCTCGGCTGCCCCTCAGCTATTTGCAGATCCGAGGATCAGTGGTACTGTGGTTATGAACCAGGACTCTGAGCATTGCATTGAGCAGAGCTGGGACCAAAAGCCATCTCAGTCTCAAAGTGCATATAAAAGCAAGCAGCTGAGGGTTCCCAAGTGCCAGGTTTGCACAGGGCACTCGCAGGCAAGTCCCAGAAAAATAATAAGGTAGATGCTAGGTATGGGATTCTTGCTGCTTGCCTCAGTTTCTTTCAGGCCATGGGAGGGCGCAGAGGGAATTAAAAATTTCAAGGCTTTGTTTGAACCATCTGAAGTAGGTTAGGAATGAGAGATGAATGTTGTGCAAAATCAGGGGCTTTACTACTGCAGGAGCTGGTGATGCTGAGTGTCTTATACTTTCTGATTTATAATTCCTTCCTGATCTGGAGTCTACTATCAAATATCTTTGTATGCAAAGCCTGAGGAATATTTGTTGGTGTCCTGGTTTGAGCAACACAGGACTGAATTCTCTTCTAATACTTGGGAAGACTGCACTTTTAGAAGACTTTAGTGTCTGAATTTGTGAAAATATTTACTTTCTAGCCAGCTATGGTATGTGGGTTTCAAGGTCTCAGTGTTTTCAAGCTTGACAGATGCAGGGATGAGGAGGAGCCAGACCCGGGCACTTGACCCAAGCTGGCCAACAGGATTATTTCATACCATCAACATCACATTCACTATAAATTAGAAAGTTTGCTGCAAAGTTCTCTTTCTCCCTTGATGGCTGCTATCCTGAGAATGTTGTGCCCTGGTGCCAGACTCCTGAGGTCTTCCCTTCCTCCTGAAGCCGTAGTGCTCACAGTGTCCGACATTTGCTGTCCACTGCTGGGGGTGCACAGCTTCCTACTGATAGAATTGGCTGAGTATAATCTTTGCGTATTCTGTATTGGTATTGGGATCAATATTGGTTCTTTAGTGCTATTAATGTTAATTATCTAATCTTACTTTATTAAATCTGTTTATACTTCAACTCCCGGGTTTCCTTGTTTTTCCCGATTCCCTTTCTCAGGTGGGGAGGGGTCATCAGGTGATAGAATGATTGTCTAAATGACAATAAATTGTTATGGGTCTCTCAAACCATAACAGTTGGGAAAGCCCATTTTCTTGTGGGACATGCGTGCGAGCCATCTCTATCAGGTAACAGCAACTGCAGAGCTCTTGGCCACCAGAGTAGTCCAGAATTACACAGGCATGGGACTGGTAAGCAGTGGTCACTAGTTTGTGTAGCTCCATGACCCACACCTATGCCTGCAGCAGCCTGGGTTGCAGAGCCTGTGTGCTCAATCAGTGTATTTAATCTCAGCTCCTGGTGCAGTAGGTAGCTTTGTGCCATGCTCAGAGCTGTGTTTGACTCTCTGTCCTATCTGGGTTTCCTTCTTCCAAGGCCTCTAAGAGTTGGACAGGTCAGCTGCCCACAGCCAGTTGTAACACCCTTCCTTCTTGCCTTTCGTTTGCTTCCCTGAGTAAATATGGTTAATGTGGTTTTGGCTCCTTTTTGCCCACCCCTAATAACTTTCCACCCTGATGGCTGATCTCAGCTGTTTGTGCCAGAGATCTTAAAGACAACGAGTTCCTACCAGCTTGATATAAATAGATGGCCAGGGAGAAGACTTTATCTTTGCCAAGGGAGTTCAATCCTTATCAGACCAAGAGTATCTGTGTATGAGAAAACGAGGAAGAGAGAGACGTTATGAATACCTGTGAGGAAAACTGTGCTTGGAGCCAATATCCTACTGCATCCTGGAGAATCCCCCCATGATGTGTAACCCCATGGAAAATGGAAGTATTGCTGGCTCTGCTACTAGATGAGCAGTGTGTGAGGCTTTCTGTGGCTTTCTTTCACCACAGCCTTTCATCAGAGTCTGGAAGCAGCGATGTGTGTGGTGTTGCTGGCCTGACTGGGAGCAGAGAGCTCAGGGACAGGAGCCTGGCACTGGAGCAGAGAGTTGCAGCCTGCTTCCCAGGGGGATGAGGCTGTTTTAGCCTCTGGCTGGTTGACGGGACACCTTTTCCCTGCAGCAGCACTTGCTTTCCTTGGGCGATAGCCACTTTTTTTAGGATTGTCCTCTGGCTTATCACCCAGCTCCTTTCCTGCCCTCTTTCCCTTCTGCAGGAAGCTGTTTAATCAAGAGTGTATCAAAATCCATCTGTCTACACTGGTGTCAACAACTCAGCTTCAGGGACATTTTAAACAATTTTCTTTCCACACCCTGTAATGGATTTCATTACCAAGGGTATGGAGAGCAGGGCTGCAAAGGTATTTTAATTACATCGGATTGTAGCATCTTGCAGGCTTGCCCTGTCAGTTGTTCTGGCACAGCACCATTTAGAGCCCACTTTTGCCAGCACAGGCATGCTAGCTAGGGGTTTACTGATCACGGAGGAAAATACTTCATATAATATAATATTTCACTCCCGACATCATTTTGGAGCTGTGTCGTCTTTCCCTGCCTTGCTTTTGTGGCAACAGTTTCTTCTACACTAGAGGATTCTAGTCCTTCCATATCATGTCACTTAGAAGCAGTAAAAAACACAGTCACCTGTCCTATTACGTGGGCATCATATCTGGGCAGAGCAGAGGTACTTTGCTTGTTCTTAAGAGAACCTGCCTTACTGCAAGGGAAATGTCCCTTTGAACCCTTTCCCCAGCTCGCATCTTGGTTTCACAGCCTGTCAACATAAAAAGGGCTTCCCTTTTTCTCAGTCAAGCAGGGGAAGATTGAAATGCTGTCTCCAGCAAGACTATTCGGGGGAAGAAGGAGGGAATGAGACATAGAAAGCTGCTGGTCTCGCTATGCTGAAACACCCTGATCAGACCCATGGGGCTGGATCAGAGACTGGAGGCACGAGTGTGGCAGGTGTGATAAAGCACATTTTTTGGAAGTGCCTGCTCACCAAACAAGAGGAACTCTAGCTGGGTGCATGCTGAAATGCGAATAACTATTGTAACTTTACATGGCATTAAGTGTATTTTTACTAGTGCTCATGGCTAGTGGTATCTGCAATGCTGCCCGCATCTTTTCTGGAGCGTTCAGCAGGTAGCAACTCCCAGTGCCCATACTTTGACCTGCCTTTTCAAAGTGTTTAGCACGTAAAAGGCAGAAACTGTTTGAATCTAAACTGCGGTTTGGAGGAAGGAGAGTCCAAGGAGGAGGAGGGCAGAGTTAAGGTCATTTTTCTGTGTGTGACTGCTAATATGCGTTTCTATTCTTGCTAGGGGTTTTGGTTGTGATTTAATAGGAAACTTAATCCTCAATATCCTCAATTTTTCAATGTTGGGATGTGTTTGTGTTCCTAACAACACTCATCTGTGTCATTTCCTCCTCTTAATAGATATAACCTCAGCTGCAGATTAGAGAAGTGTTTTGTTTGTGATTTCTAGGTGCTCTACACTTGATGCATTTTCTTCCTGCAGACGCAGGGCAAACTCTGCTCCTCCCTTCTGGCCTGGGTTGCGATGATGGATTAAGTAGGTAAGTAATAGAGTGGTAATGAGATAACCACTGACATCGAGCATTAACGTGGGAATAAATGAAGTTACCATCCAGAACTAATGGCCTGAACTATCACTGGGTTGTAATTAATGAATGTGGTGGCTGAGATTTACAAGGATATTTTAGGATGCTGCTTGCATGCAGCTTTGGGTTTTATGGCTTGGTTGGAGAGAAATCAATTAATGCCAAGAACTTAATGAATGGGCAGAAGCTGTTCTTTGTCAGTTTGTAGTGCCCCTTTTGTGGAAAAGGCTAGACTGGCACGTGGACTATCTGCCTTTTCTTTACTTTGGGGGTGGAAGAAGGTAGGATGCTGTGGCCTCTGACTCTAGGTCACTCTTTAGTGCCTAGTAGAGATGTTGCAAGGTATCGTGGAGGTCTTGTTTCTTCTGTTTTATTAGGGCGGAGTAGCAGGAGTCTTTGTGGAAACAGCACATCTGAAGTGAACCCATGCACCAGGCTGACAAGTTTGCTTGTAGAAGGGATTGATGGTGATGGGGATTCTCCAGCTGGGACCTGTGACCTGAGCAAAGACAAGCTGCCGTGGTTTGCCCTATGAAGGTAGGACATCTTGTTCCTTCTTCAGGTCTTCTCCTCCCTGCAGCTGTGGTTCTGCCCCCTGCATGTCACCCCCTCCCTCGCTCTGTGGTCTCGCTCTGGTGTCCTGTGTGATCTGATGACTGCCTGCACCTAGTGCGTGATCCTCCTGGAGCAGGAGTTGAGGTGTCCAAGCTGCATACGTGCAGTGTGCCCAGGCTCAAGGGGCCTTGTCTGGAGAGCTATCCCTCCCTGCTCGCATAGCTTACTAGGCATGTGACCCTGCTAAACACTTCTGAGATGTGTGAATAACACTTTTGAGGTGGTTGCTAGGCTCTTGCAGAAAACACAGCAGAGCAGTCAAAATTCTTCATGTTAATTGGTAGGAATACTCCAGCCATCTAACTGCTGCCTTCCTCATCTTTCCATGGCAACACTCTCTCTACAGCAGCCCAGGTGCTTGTGGTTGGATATAGTGGGATTTTTTGAGCCCTCTGTCTTCCAAATCGCCCCTTGGAGCATGGAGGGAACATCTGTACTTTTAAAGTATGGGCATCATGTGATACATCAAATAGCTTCCCTTGGTGTAACCATATTCCTTTTTTGTGCTGTCAGAGACAGAAAACTTTGGAAATGTGCCTGAATTGAACCCTTGCATTTCTTTGGTGAAAAGAGCTGTTGCCCTGATTTTTTAACAGGGAAAGAAAGCTGCTGAAAGAGTCCTGAGCGTTTCTTTTCCTTCCCATGGCCTGAGCTGTCACACCCTTCTGTCAGCTGGAGAAAAGAGAGGGACCACAGCTCACAGCATCAGGTGAGCAAAGGGAAGAACAGCCTCCTCCTCTACTGCCGAGCCTGGCCTGGATGGAACTGCAATGTCTCCTTCAGGAAGCCAGGATGATGGCTGGAAAGAGCTGGAGAGGAGAAGAGGGAGAATGGACAGGACAGAGAAGAGTGGCTCAGGCATTGCATCATCCTCACTTCTGCACCCTGCGGTGAATAAAGGTGTGTGGGACAGCACAACTAGGGGTACTGCCTGTTGGGTGATGCTCAGCTCTGCCAGTGTGGGCAGAGTTGGGCATCACAGTGCAGAGGGCTGGTGCGGAAGACAAGGCATCCTCTCTTCCTGCTCCCCTCCTCTCTGAAACATTCTCCATGCATATTCTAGCACCATTATCTCTTCCAGGACTTGTTTTACAGGCATTTTTAATGATTCCAAGGGAAAATGAGACTCAGATGGTCAGTGATGAACCCAGCCCAAAGCTGCCTAGACTTGGAGAGTTTGCCGCTTTGCCTGGAAGCATTACATTTCCTTGGTGCAGGCTCAGTAGTTTCCTTCAATGCTGAACAGGAGGAAGAAATTTCCACCTGCTGGACCAGCACAAGCCAAGACCCAAACGGAACAAAGAACGGACAGTGTATTCAGGGATATGTAAATCCTCCTCCCTCAGCCTTGGGAAGTTTATTGCCCTCAACAAAGTACACAGTGTGGCTGTCATTCCTGAGGAGCCCAGGCGGGCTGTTATGTGACAAGGGAAAATTACCCAGGCTGTTCTCCAGAAGGCAAGTGAGCAGGAATTTTCCTCCGACCGGTTCAGGACAAAGTTAATGTAGGGAAAGCCATTAAAATTAATGCTGGTAAACAAGGATAAAAACCAGCAGGGTTGTAACAAAATTTGGACCAGATTGGGTTTTGCAGCTGTCATGCTGCACGCTGTCTTAAAGGCAGCAAGCGAAGGGAGGGGGTAAGCTGAGCTCAGAAAGCTCTTGTTGGAGCAGGCTGTGAGCTTGGGGTTGGGGGCATCTGGGCTCCAGTAGCACCTGCTTCGTTGTCCAGGACTTTAATTCACCTGGGCCCACTGTCTTTTTCTGGGAAGCAGTGATGCTCTTTTGTCTGACGGTTGTGACATCTTTTATCTATTCATGTAATGGTTATCTGCTCTCCTCCAGAGGCTGCCCTCAAAATTCAAGCCCTGCTCTAGGGCTCTGGGAACATGCCCACATGTGGTTGCTGGCTGCAGGTGTTTTGTGTGAGCGTGTTTGGGAGCAGATCTTGGGCTGTTGGGACAGTGACTTGCACCAAGAAGCTGATCCTGAGTTCAGCTGGGAAAGGTGCAAAGGGGCACGGTGATTCCCCTCTCTGTTTTGTCTGCTGCAATGAGAATGGGAGCATGCTCACGCTGGGCAGAGTGAGGGTTTTTTGTCTCATATTGGTGGTGGGTATGGGCTAAATAGGGCTCAGAGCATCCCAGGGAAAATACCAGGCACAGGAGCTGTGTGTTAATGCGCTCTTCTAGGTAAATGTCTTTTTCCAACCCCACAGCATACAAATATAAGCCAGTCAACTTCTCCAAAACTTCTGGCACCAGATATTCAACTGACTTGATGCTTTGGAATAGGTCAAATTTTTCTCCAGTCAAACTGCCAGCAGGTTGCTGTCTCGGAGGTACTGTCGGTGAGGTGGGCAGAGGTGGAGAGTTTTCTTTTGTTTTTCATGAGACATCACCAAAGAATCAGGGTGACAGAATTATTTTTGTGGAAGTGACTATGTGAAATATTTCTTTATTTTGGTTATTTGAAAATCAAAACTGTTCATGGGTTTTAAAATTCATGTCCCCTCCAGGTTGCTTTGTTTTGTTTTGTTTCTTATTCCCTCTCCCTTATTCCTCAGAGGGACCCATCCAAACCTACACAGTGTGTTATTTCTTGAGGAAATGCAATCGTTTTCCAGTCAAACCTAGGCTGGAAATGCTTCTGGTGATTCATTTGTCTAAGAAATTTAAAAAAGCTCGGGTGGAACAGAAACCAGGCTGGTTCAGGGAGAGCTTTCTTGTGTTTGAAGACCCACTTGAGCGGGGGAGTTGTTTCAAAAGCTTTTTACTGGAAAAATTAAAATTTATAGGCTTTGTTTGGGAGACGGGCTCCAGCCATTCTTCTGTTGCACCTTCTTGTATGGTACCAAGATCTGGAGCCTGGCCATCTTGGTCCCAGCTTCCCATGCCTGCTTCATTGCAGAGCTGTGCCACCTCTCACAGAGTCCTACATCTTGAGCCCTTTGCTCTCTAGGGGCACCACTTCTGCAGGGTGGGATGGAGGTGGTGCCATCTTTGCCTGAACTATACTTTGTACCAAAAGTTTTTCCCAAGAATGAGGATCATATGGGTGCAGAGCTGTGGCTTGAGTGCAGCAGGGACCTTCTGCTATCACACAGTGAGGGGTCCAGATCCTACCTTCATCATTATAGTCTGCTCAAGCTCCTCACCACCAAGAACCTCTTTCTGAGGTTTCCCAACATCCATCGAGGTTCAGAGCCAGGCACCAGAAAGGCAGATTCAGTGGTAGTAACCCCCACAAAATCCCCTGCAGAATCTCTCTCTTTCACCTTCAGTTTCCTCACCTATAAAACATGCTTGTTTTAATGGTGTGCTCTTCAAGACATGGTTTTCTTTTCCCTCATACAACAAGGAGTTGTGGAAAACCACCAAACAATGGCTGAAATCAGATGAGCTGATCTCTCACATCCCAAGAGTAATCCTGGGTTTTGGGGGCTGTTCTTATCATCTCCATGGGATGTCCCAGAGCTAGCTTGATTGGAGGCAAGGTGCATCATAGAAACAGGACTGTGCTGGACATGCTTGGGCAATGGGGATGCTTCATGTGGGACAGGAGCAGTGGCAAGTGTCTGTACGTCTGGAAATACAGCAAGAAGTAGGCTGGATAGAGGAGACCACCTACTCCTGTTGCTGACTGCTCTTCAAGCTGCCAGCTCTGTTGTCTAGCGCTGGCCAGATCCACAGTGTAACTGCTCATCTCCAGTCCTTGCCTTCTCTGTGCCCCACATGCTGCTTCTCCTATAAATAGCCCGGTGGGAAGCAGAGCACAGTCACCGCAAATGGCCCCCAGTTCCACATGCAGTCGTGTGTGAGATCCCAGATAGGGGCTGTCAATTCCTTGCCTCGAGCCACCTGTGAAACCTCATTAAAAATGGTGTCCTCTTCCTTAACCCCCATCACCCCCTCCCTTCCCACTTCAACTTGCCTGCATTCAAGCACCCTTATTAAACATGCACTTCTAAGCAAGGAGCGCTGACTTCCCCTTAATTGAGGCATAATAATTAGAGCATTAACACATTAGGAGGGTGAGACAGCATGTTTAGCTTTTGTGATTAATTATCTGAGGATTGTAATAAGTTGTTAAGACATTAATTACTCTGGCATGTTTATTGCTCTTTATTGCAGAACAGACACTTGGTAGCAGCAAGTGCTGGTGCGTCTGGAAATACAGCAAGAAGTGGGCTGAAGGGAGACCACCTACTCATCCACAAAACAGTGAGCTGCTGGTGGTGGGGACAGGGTGGGGACATCCTCCTGGGTGGACCTTCATAACCAAATAGGTTTATTTCTCTTCCATCTCCAGGAGGCCACAGATGGATAGAAATGGTATCTGAGTCCCTTAGGACAATCTAGGACCTGGAAGGTCCTTTATGATCTTTTTATCCATTTTTTTCTCATCTTTCAAATGAAGTGTTTCCTTCCTTATGGTTTGAGCTCTGCCTCATTTGGATCTTTGTGTTTCCAAGTCTGGTCAGTGTGGCGTAGTCTCTGTCTGGATCTTACCAGAAAGCTTGTCTGTATTAAAGACAGGCTAAAATTAAGTGTCAGCAGTGGTCAAGGAATGAACCAGGACTCCAGTGCCCTCCCTCGCTGCTCCATTGGATGAATTTTCTTCTGGAGAATTGGAAAGTATGTTAGTGAAGGGTGTTGCTCCAGCAGCAGGAGAGGTTTGGCCTTCCATAGCCTGCTCTTTACACAACAACCTGCTCTGGCCCCTAAACAACTCCACGCTGGTCGGTCAGATTGGGTCTAATAGCAAAGTTCAGGCCTGGAGTAGGTCTTGTATGCTCCTGAAACTTTGACAAAGAGAAAAGGCAGCCAAATCAGCAGGAAGACGTGGTGGGCCTTTTCCCAGCCTTCCGCTCTTCCCATGAAATACGCATGGTGCGAGACCCTCCCCACCCCAACCTCCCTCCACAGTTATCTGGGCTGGGGAGAACACGGGAGACGCGGTGGCAGCCCCAACCACTGTCACGGATAAAGAAATTTGGGAAGATTATGAAAGACAAGAAGGTGGGGAAGCTATGGGTGTGCTGTGTTAATAAAGGTTTCCTTTGGGACCCCTGGACCTGGTGTTTCTGGTTTCTAGGCTGTTGCTGTGTCCTCATGTTATTGCAACACACGCTTGTGTCTTGGGACAGCCACTGGTGGAAGGGGCAGGAAAGGGGCCTTCCTCTGTTGCTTCTTGTTAGAGTTAAAACTTGTGGCGATCCTGATCAGTTTTTGTCTTCACAGGACTGACCTAGTGGTCTCTTTCCCTCTGGCTTCCACCAGCTCGAGCCGGTGTCATTGTCACTCAGTTGTCTCGGTGGCTGGGGAGGAAAAATCCCTTCCCTGTGTACAAGCTGGGATCCGTCTTGTGTCAGCTGAACAAATTCTGCTGCCTTCAGCCCCTTGGAGCCCCTGCCTGCCTCTTGCTAGCCCAGCCTGGATTTGGCATTCACTGTCAGGTACCTGCTTTCTGCATTCAGAGTATAGAAAGTGTCAGCCTGGCAGTTCCTGCTCCTAGGGACAAAGCAGGTCATGACTTATGCGTTTTATCATTAAAAAGATAATTTCCTCTAGATGTGTGCAATAAGACAATGGCACTGACCTGCGATCCTGGCATTGCGCAGCATTAATGATTTCCCTTTGCAAGTAATAAGCAGCAAATGTACACATTTTGGGGAGATCTGAATTTTTTTTTCCTTTTAAGACTGCTGTCTTCCTAGGCCAGACTTAATTAGCAGACCTCATTATTTCCTCATATGTAACTTGACTTCCATTGAATGAGAATTGTTCAGTGGATGGGGAGCAGCAGAGCGGTGCTGCAATATTCATATTGTTTTAATTGCAACATTAACATTTCATGCCGCTCTTGGCATACTTTCAGGTGCGGCCCTTTAGCTCAATGCAATGCTGTGAAAGGTTGGATCAGAACAATTAGGATAGAGTGACTGGATTTCTGGATTTTCTTTTTTTTTTTTTTAACGAATGCAAGCCTGGATTCAATCCCCATCACTCCTTTTGTTGGGCAGAACAGGGAGTCAAACACCCCTGAAGTGTAAATCCTTTTTTGGAATAAAGGATGTGCTGTAGCACATGTTTAAATTCTCTTTTTCCAGAGCTGAAGCCCCGCCGGTACATGTGATACGTGATCCACCGGTCTGACGGCACCTCCTGGGACTTGACCTTTACGAGGTGAATCAGAGAAGTCTCAAAATACGTCTCACCAGCCGGGCCATGGTCATGGATGTGCTGGAGGGAAAAAGGCTGTTTCCCACTTCTCAATTACTTCTGGGGATGCCTGAGGTTGGAAGTGACCCTGTGAAGACATTATGACTGGGTCAGTGCAGATCCTAAATGAGCACAGGGATTACCCTGCTCTGTCCCCGGATTGCATATAGGGTTTGGCTTTCTTGCAGAGGGGTCAGGCAGCACTGAAATGCTGGACTCAGCCTTAGCAAGCTCTGGTCACCTCCGCTGCCTTGCCATGTAACATACGCTTGCTGCTAATTGTTCCCATGCTGGAGAGCGGTGGTGAGTGACAGGAGTTCCCGGCAAAAGTGACTCCAGGTTCCACTCTGGAACAGCCTAATGAGGGTCTCCTAATTGAAAGGAGGTGAGCAAGGAAGGCCAGCCAGCAGCTCTAGTAAATGGCTTGTTGGTGTTGTTCTCCAAAGGCTGCGTCGCACTGCGTGACATGCGAACTGTTTAGTTGACCTTAAAGGAGAACCACGATGTCATTGTGTCCCCTTCAGTCTTTAGGAAAAAGAAGAATGGCGGCTGGGCTCCCTCTGTCCTGCCAGGGGAAGGCTGAGATTTGCACCCACGCTGCTGCCTACCAGCTCCATGCTGGCACCAGCTTGCAGATCTGTACTGAGGCTGGTGAGTGGGTCTGGTCTGCAGCAAGGAACTGTGAGTAGGACAGGCTCCCTCTCACTTACAATAACAAGTGCCGCTAATCAGTCAACCTGCTAATGGGTAGCTTGATGTGTAAGTGATACTGCTGAGAAGTCCCTGGGCGGCTGCTCGGACTCTGGGCTGCCTCTGGCATTTGCTGGCAGCAGCCTGTGGATGAAACATTTTGCTGGAAGGTGAAATCTTCCAGCGGAGAAATATGGCAGAGAGGCAATGGGAGGGTTGCAGGGACAAGGGAGCTGCTCTGCCCATCAGTGCTCCTCCTTGGAGCTGGGCATGTCTCTTCCATTTCAAGGAGCACCTGCACTCATCCGTAAGTCTGGGATGGCAATTCAAGATGGAAGTGCAGTGGGACCTTTGCTTGGTCACTGGAAGAACGGCAAGGGAAGAGCTCACAGCCCATTTCCAAAGGCTTTCCAAATGCTGAAGTGACATCTTAGTTGGGTGGCTCACCTATCAGCCAAGCATAGAATCATAGAATCATAGAATGGNGCCTATCAGCCAAGCATGCTCAAAACCTTCTCCCATTAGTACTGTGAGCAGGGGGATCCATGAAGCCTCATCTCCTGTGGATATATAGCTTGGGTTTGGATTCTCTGGTGTCTGGTAAGCTGCTTGTGCCGAATGGAGCATCTCCCCTTACCAGGATATTTATAGCATCTCTCTCTCTCCCACACAGATTGTCTGATGTCTAATAAGGGATGATACACTACAGTTTGCAAGGTGCTAATAATGTGTCTCCTCTGTTTGACAGTCTGTTCCCATGAAATTTATAGACTCTGACTGTCTCCGAGACCTCTGTCTCTCTGTCAGATCAGGTTGAAATCTGTTCGCAGTGTCAGAAGTTGCTGGGGAGTGGGCAGAGGACAGACTGATGCAGCAGGATTGCATATGCTTTGCACTTAGGAAATTAGGCTGAAAATGTGCCCAGCTCTGTTTCCTGCAGATCTGGGGGGGCAGCTGTGGCTCAGATCACCAAATTGCGAGTTTGGGAAAGCAAGCTGGTTGTGTGGGAGGAAGGCGATGAGCTCAGAGACTACCCAGGAGAAGAACTGCTCTGCCCCCAGCCGTCTTGCGCGGGCTGCCATGCTGCGGGCTCTTCAGGCATGTTTGAGCTGCCTGGGGTGATGAGCGCAAGTGCAGAGTGTGGCCTCTTGTGGAAAACGGCCCCTGAGGACGATAAACGAGCAAGACCAGAGCTCCTGGCTGGTGTGAAGAATTGCCTGGCTAAAGGATAATGAATGCCGCAGCAGGAGACAGAGCATTTCTCTGAGGCCATTCATCCCCTTTATCACCCCGCTAACAAGCCCCAGAGCGATTTCAGAGAGACTTCTCTGGAGCAGCGATTTCAGAGAGACTTCTCTGGAGCAGCGCTATCCCTCAGCCGTGCAGATGGCTGGGTGCTGGGGGTCAGGGACACATCGTGTGGCAGGAGCACTCAGAGGGAAACCGCAGACCACCCCCCCAGCCCTCCCCCGAGATAAGAACCCTGAGTTTGGGTGTCAGCAGTAGGGACTGTGCAGTGGCTCTGGCTTTGCTGGCGTGGAGAGTGTGCCCTCCTTCGGGCCATGTGTGGTGCCACCTCAGAGATCTGGACATAAAAGCCAAGCATTCATCTTTTTTAAAGTAGTTTTGGGCAGTGAGGGCTCTGCAGCACCCTTAGGAGGATTGCTCTATCCTAACTCCCACCTTGTCTAAGATTTAAGATTTATAAGATTTATACAACACCCAACAGGCATTTGGGGCCGCCGGCACAGAGGTAAGTTGGTTCTGCTTCACTTGCAGCACAGCTGAGTCTGTGCATGAGCCTTGTGTGAGGAGGAGAGGGCAGGAGTGATGTGCTCTTCGTAAGAGCTGATAAAAGCTAATTCATCCCTTTGCTCCAAGACAGTAGGAAGCATTAGTGGCTGGCTGAGTGCCTCCTCCACTGCGGCAGCGTGCTGGGTGCCTCTGCCTTCCCCCTAGCCGGGAGCAAAGCATGTCCTCCTGTGGAGGGGAAGGCGTCTCTGTCAGCAAGAGCTGCGCTGTCTGCGACTGCGTCAACAGGCAGCCTGTGGTGCTGTCTGTAGCTGGCATCCCTCCTGGGAAGAAAAACCAGCCAGATAACCCAGGCAGGTGGGTCTGGGAATGAGGATGGACATCCCTTGGGCAATTTCCCATGTTGGGCTTCAGCTCCGACCAAGCGCCTCTGCCCCAGGGCTTGGGCCACAGCTCTGAAGAGCAGAGAAGAGCACCGTCCCTGATTTGACAAGGCTACAGGAGGCCCCCAAAAGGCCTGCGGACATTTGTGCCCAAATATGTGACCAAATAGGTTGAAATACCTTCAACAAGCAGTGCTGACATGTGCACTGTGCATGCAGGTATGTGGTGTGCCACCCTGTGCGCTCACCTACCAGAGTGATTGTGTCTGGGGCACGGTCCACAGTGAGTGAGCATTAAGTAGAGCTAATTGCCAGTAACTGGAAGTTTTTTCTTTTTCCTCCTGTCTGTTTTGTTAATTTCTCCTTCTTCTCCTCCAGGTTTAGCTGTTGGAGGATGCATTTTGTGTGGTCCATGGTAAGCACCCCATATCTAGTGCCAGTGGCAGGCAGGGCTGGGAAAAGACAGGGAGAGAGGGAAGAGAAGGGAAAGCAAAAAAGGAGCTGTGTTGTATTTGGGTGTCCTCAACAGCGTTGGTGGTTTTGTAGGGGCAAAAAAGGAGGACAAAAGTTGCAAAGCCTTGCAGGTGGAGCGTGCAAAGAGTGACATGATGGGTAATTGGTTTGTTCCAGCAACGGCAGAAACAGCAGGAGAGCAACAGTTGGTGGGGATGGTCTGGAGCATGTTTGCAGAGCTGTGGCTTTGGAGCCAGAGGAGAAAGATTGGTGTGTCATGGAGACAAGCATCTCCTCGAGCGTGAGCAGCATACCAGCAAGAGGATTGTAATCCTAATTTTTTTCTCTCCTTTCTTTATTGGTAGATCTCAAAGCATTTTAAAATTAAGCTAACAGTGCAGATTGGAAAACTTCACATCTTCAGGCTTCAGAGACTAGTTCAAAGCCAGCCAGAGGAGCCAAGGCCACGACCTGTGAGTGCCAATCCCCTGTCATGTGCTGTCCTCCCTGGCCCCAAATATTCTGCACCTCAGACCTTGGCCTTTCTCCTAGGCCTCTGCGCTGGCCAGGCTGATGATGAGGAGTTCATTGGAGGCCAGTCATATCCCACAGGGTGGCTGCAGGACATGTTGCCTCGTGTGGCCACATGTGATCAGCTGGACTGCCTCTCGGAGGGAGGCAGGCACGCTGGCACGTGAAATGGCCCTTCAAAGCGGGCTTGAATTTATAGAGGTACACTCTGGTCCCAGTCTGTGAGGCCCCTGTTCCTGCCCTGACCTCTTTCTGTGTTACGGGAGGAGTTCACTTAAAATCTGGAAACATTTGGCGCTTTTTCTTCTTTTGCCAGCACCATTAAATGTCGTGTTGAAGGGAAACACAATACATCACCTTCCTCATGGGCTGCCATTCAGCCAAGAGTAACAGAGATTAGCCTTCAATCACATGGGGGCTGGTGCTGAATGAAACCTTCCCGAGGACACGCTGGAGAAACATTTTCATTAGCGGAGGACAACCTGACAGAGATGAAGTGCCCCTTCACCTCGCCTGCCGGACCTCTCCCCTGCCTGGCGTTAACAGGATGAGGAGATGCTAACCAAGGAGCTTGTGCCAGCTGCAACACTGTAAGTTTTGTCTGCATCCAGATGTGAGAAACAGCTGTGACACAGCGAAGCAGTGCTTTTATAGCCTGGTGGGGGTGGCTTTGGTTTTTCTCCTGCCTATCAACAAGCCCTCACTGCTGGAAGCAAACTGGCTTTCTCCATTGCCATCAATTGAATGGAGGAAATGGGTGCTAGGTTGTGAAACGTGTACCTGAATGGGTACCCTAGCACGGGCCAGAAAAAGATGTCCTTGGGTGATAAGGTCCATAGGTCCAGGAGGTATCATGGGCTCTGCCTCCTGCAACACATTTTTTATTTATAAACACAAATTTAACAGGACTGCCTTTGTGGTAGTGGAGGCTTTCTCTGCTCCATGGAAAGCTGTTCCGCAGCCCACTGTTGCAGGCATCTGCTCTTAGTCTGCATCCCCCCAGGGCAGTCAAGATGCCCAAGATTCACTTCTGCTATTGATGTCTGTTGTGTTGGAGAAATACACCCTGCACCCCAGCTGGGTGCCTGGCACAGACCTGTCTGTCCTGGTTACTGGGAATTAGCCAGCAGGATCCTTGCAGTCGGTGTCTGCCGTCCCCCACCTCGCCTCCCTGGGGCTGGCGTGCTTCTGACAAAGGCAGGCTCCGTCTCTTTCACTCACAGCTGAAGGATGCCTTGCCTGGTCCTATCTTGCAGGTTGGAGGGAAATTGTTTTAATTTGTGTGGCACATTCCTTTGTGGAGGGAAAAAAGAAAAAAAAAAAAAGAAAGAAAAAAAACCCAGACAGAAACTGGCAATTCTGGGTATTTTTAGCTCTTTGCAAAGGACCATCTCTTTCTCTTTTTTTTTTTTTTTTCTTTTAACTCCCTGAAGACTGTTCTCTCTTTGGAGCTGCCTGCGATACTGCATAAACATCACATCTCTGTGGTGAAGGTAAGCTGGTGCTCAGCACTCCCCAAGACTCCAACTAGCACGGAGCCTCACCTCCTCTCCTTGCTCTGGGTGCCCACCACGTGCACAGCCCTCTGAGAAGAGGTGCCCTGGCTGGGAGGGTGACAGGCTCACAGATTTTTGTGATTTTCATGTCTTCTGGGATGGGTTTTATCAGGGATGTGATTTGAGCGGGAGGTGACACAGTCTGGAGGCTAGGGAATTGGTTTGGGACACAAAATCAGGTGGCTTCTGGTTTTGGAGCATTCTTACGTTAAGATATCTCTCACTTCCTTCTCCTCTCTTTCAGAACTGAGAGCAGCCAACATCAGAGGAAAACTTGGCTCCTGAGCATTTTTCCCTGTGATCCCTTCACCTGGCTTGTTTTCCTTTTTCTCCTACAATCTCAGCTGGCTCAGTTTCAGTGCCAGCCTATTGAAAGGAAAGGCACGTGCCTGCTTGTGGAGGGAGAGAGACCTGAGACAGGATAAATCTGGAGGCAATGAGATTGGGGGGAGGCAAGTCAGCTGCTCTGACACTTTTATTATGGAGCCAGGCTGCTTGGGAATGAATCTTTCTTGAAGCATATGTTGCTGGATGACATTTCTACCAGGTCCCAGCAGTAACCTTCGCCAAGCCTCACTGCCCAGCCCTGCACTTGCCTGTTCTGGGGGCAAGGGGAGCGAATGTCAGCTGGAAATGCCACAGGCAGCAGGGCTCGATGGTGCTTGATGCACCTCCGATGAGTCTGAAAGCACCTGGACTTTTGCACAAGAAACTCTTCAGGCTTTGGTGACTTCAGCTAACAGATGCATGTGTTGTTTTGCAAGAGAGGTGTTGGCTTCTGCTTGTGTTTCTCATTTCAGAAATGAAGAGGATACAACAGAGATCAAAATGAAATTCTCCTTGGAGTTGCCCAGAAGGATGGATAACTGCAAGGAAATAATACTCCATGGCTCTGGAAAAGGAAGATCTACTTGCTTAGTAACCTGGTGGTGAGGTACTTGCTCTGCTTTGTGCAGAGGCTGGAAGCCAGGGGACATTTTGGATTACAAAGAGGGCTGGGCAGAGTTTGCTGCCCTCTCCGCTCCTTTCTTGTGTCACTGTCAACTTAGATTTCACATCAAGAGGGTGATGTTATAGCTGGCGGTGACAACAGCAGCATGTCACTGGCAGAGGTGAAATCTTTCCCTCCGTGAGGGTACTTCTTCCTTTCCCTTCCCCTTGGCTTACATCAAGAACTGCTGGCTCTCAGTGCCAAGTGGGGCATGGATACGTGCTGCCCAAGGGACGATGTATACTGTGCTGAGCATCACTTTTCCTTGCTGTGTCGGTAAGCAGCTCTGTGTCACTGATGCCTCTTTGCTGCGTGGTGACCTGGGACAGAGGCCGAACCGTTGTCACTGTCAGACAAATCGGGGCCATTGGGAACTGCCGTGTTTGCCATCATGGGGAGCATTGCACGGAGTGGTCCTTTGCCATGCTGGCACCCTCATACCACCAGGGCATCTGCCAGGGATGTCCCTTTAGAGCCTGGGGGGCCATCCGTATTCTTGGGGGACCAGGCCCAAACTAAGTCAGGGTCTGAGGGGCAGACCAACGTGTGTTATTGGTTAATGTTCTCTGCAGGCTGTCTCTGACCTCCTCTAAATGGGAGTTAATCTTGTAGAAGAGTGCCTGTGCCCACACTGCTCCAGCAGCCTCTCTGCCAGCCTTCTGTCCTCGAGGGCCAGTTCAGCAAAGCCTAAGTGCTGTTCTGGGTCCAGCTTTTGTTTTCCAGCTGGTTATGGGGGAGAGAATGAAGGTAGCTGCTGCTGCCAGGCCACGCTAGAAAACAGAGGCAGGGGACAGGCCTCTTTGTACACTTAAAGATCCAAGAGTTTAATCTGATTCTGGTTCTCTATTAGCCCTGATCCTGTCTTGCATCTTTTCCAGCTGGTGCCTGAGCCTGTCTTTGTTTTGTTTTTTTTTTTTTTTTCTTTTTCCCTTTTTCCCTCACCTTATGAAAAATGGCTTTGCCATCTGCATCTGTCAGGAGTCCACCGAGCTGGGTGTACGGCTCAGTGAATATACAAATGTGCGGTTGGATCGTGGCCCCCTCTGACAGGCCGGAGATGAATACCAAACGTGCAGGGAGAAGAGTGCGTTCCCTTCCTTCGTTTCTGCTGCCTCTGATGGTTGTTTTTCTTATCCCAAGGAGGTGTGAGAATCGCCTTTGGGAGCAGTGCTTCCTTCTGTTCCTGTTCTGTCTTGCCAAGGTTCAGTTCTCTGCCATCCATCATCAGATGAGTCCTCTCCTCGCTCCCACATCTCAGCTGCTGATGGGAATGTTGGGGAAGGGGTAACCATTTTACCCTGATTTTTGCTACCAACCTTTTCCCTCTCCGTTTTGTATTTCACCTCTCAGGCCCATTACAAGCCAATTGCCAGGCTGGGGCTTGAGGACACTTGCCTTCCCTTGCTGGTCCAGGTACTTTTTGAGAGAGGTAAGGATGAGGTAGAGGGGAGAGGATAGTCTGACCTTACCCGAGTGGCTTAAAACGTAATTTTGAATGGAAGTTTTCAGCAGTGTTGTGCGGGACTCCACATACAAAGTGCTGAAAACACCCAAGCGCTCCTACACATCTCAGCCTCACTGCATCCCCTTTCCCTGCTGTAGGTGACCAGAGCTATGGGGCTCTGCAAGGAGGAATGCGCCAGCTATGAGATGCTCAGGTGCCGTAATTCTGCAGGGTCACCCAAGTACCCAAAGGGAGATGACAACCTGCCTTGACACCCACGGATTTGCTCATCTGCTCCTGCCTTTTGGTTTCCTGCAGTCTGGTACACGAGATGCTTCCCTGGCCTCAATGTACTAAGAAGCTTTCAGCCAGGTGGGCTCAGAGGAGCAGACAGGCAGAAAATGAAATGAGGCTCTCTGTTCTTGCCACAGCTATTTGGTCAAGGAGGGGAAGTTTCTGGGAGGGCGGACCCCTGCTTTGGCAGGAGAAGAGAGCAGGCAGCTTGAGCTGAGCTGTTTTTTTGACAAGCAGATGGATGTTCAGCGGGGGCCCAAGAAAACCCTCTCGCTTCAGGCTAGCTGCGAGCCCTCCAAACCAACGCATTGTGCTGATGCAAAAAAAGCATCGTTCCATTGATGCTTGGCCTGAATTACCTCTTTCAGGGGCCTGATTCGGGGAGCAGCGACCATCCCCTCCTGCCACCAGCTCCTGGGGAGACGCAGCTGTATGCTTGCAACCAGGCAAGGATGCAGCAGGAGCCATTGAGCAGTGAGGAGGGAGGAAGACAAGTGATGGCAGATTCCTCTGGTGTCTCCACACCGCGGGGCTCTTGGCGAGCGAGTGCTTGTCTGCTTTGAAAGCTCTTACTGCTCCTGCAGGTGGGAGCCAATTTGTCTGCTTTCCTGTGCAGGTGCCATCTGTTTGTAGGATTGCTTGTGCGGTGGATGAGCACGATGGGGATGGTGAAGGGAAGGGGCTGCTGGGGTGGGAGAGATGAGCCTAAAACTTTTCTTGGGTAACTTCAGTGCTTCTGGCTGCTGTTACTACTCCCTCTCTCCTGCATCGCGGCAGGGAAATCACAGCCTGTCATTTGCTGTTCCTGGAGCGTGATAGGGAGCCGAGGCACCGCTAATAGCAAGCTATCATTTTAATGCTAATTTCCTACCGTTTGCTCAGGCTGGGGGAGGCTCAGCCTGGGTGGCGGGAAGCCATTAGCAGATGGAGAAGGGGATTGTTCTGTACCTCGAGGAGGGACTTCCAGAGGGCAGATGATTAACCACCACTGGGAAAACTGGTAGCAGGCACTGGGGTCAGTCTCTGGTGGATGTGGGAGGGAGAGGGACATTTTGTTCCAAGTCATCTTCCTGTAGGGACTTCTCAAGTGCTTCAGGCTTTGGCTTGAACTTGATGTTTGCTGCTTCTTGCCAGCCCTCAGTGCGTTGTGACCCAGGGGATTCTCAGAGCACCGGCAGGACTGCATCTGGTGGCACGGTCATCCTTTTAACAAAGGAGTCAAGCAGGGTTCAGTTTAGCTGCTGTATTTTTGTGAGGAGCTCCCCAATTCAGGAGCCTGGATATCCATGTTGGGCTATGGGCTTCAAAGCAGAGTTTTGAAGCCATTCTCAAGAGCAAAAAAAGGAAGTTGCCCTTTTGCCATGGGAACAAGCTCAGCTGTCCCAAGCTGGAGAGCTGGCAGAAGAAACCAGCGGCTGTGTTCGAAGTCATGGAGGAAACTGAGCCATCTCCCTGCCCTTTCCAGAGGTGGAACCTCTTGGTTTGTCTCCTGTAGCCACGCCTACCAAGTGGAAGAGCCTCCACTGCTCCCCAGGCTGGTGTAGTTGCCTGGGAGCTCCTGGGGAGTTTGAGCGGAGATGACTGGTTGTGGTGCAAGTGTAAGGCCTGTTTGGGATTGTGTTGACAGCAGTCAGAGAGGTTCTTCTACCATTTCTAGACCTGCTTGGAAACCTTTAGACTAAAGGGACATAAGTCTTGGATGTTGTGCCTGGCAGGGAAGAAACTGGCTTTTTACTACAGAGGGATGGCATTGTTTTAAGGCAAGGGCCCAGTAGTCTCCTGGTCCTTGGTGTGAAACACCTCCTGAAGACCCACCAGCCTGTGCTGATCTAGACCATTGGCTTCATCATTTCATATGGAAGCATACATGAATTTTTTAAGACCACTTAAAGGCCATTTTAAAACCATTTTGCTATCTAGCAGAGAGGCAGTGAAGGGACAAAAGCAGCCATGATAATGATAAAGGGAACAGTGACTGGTTAAATGGCAAAGAGATGGGAAGCCAGGAGGGGACCATCCTGCCAGGAGGACATTAGCACAAGGTTACATTAGCACAGCACCATTGCTCACTGTGGTTCCCAACTATCATATCTGCTCCAGAGTGGAGCATGACTCACTGTTTTTTAGGGAGCTATTTCCGTCTGAAAAACCAGCTCCTATCTTTTCTAGAACCTCTTTCCCAAGGTGGGTGAGAAGAGAAAGAAAACAGTCAAGGGCTACCTTTTCCTAGCTGAGGAGAATCAAACAAACTTTCCCTCAAGTAGCTGAGCGAGGAAATCAGTGCCTTATGCATTTCCAAGAATAATACAATCAAGTAGTTGGGGGGGAGGGGGGGAATAAAAATAAAATAGCGTTGCTTTTCCCAGTTCAGCACTCTGAATAATGAGTCTACAAGCCAGAGGGAGAGCTCCCAGGAGAGGAGCCTGTGTACAGGAGATGGACACAACAAGTGTCTCAGATGGGCCGATATCTGAAGCGATCTCTCTCTAATTTTCTACATCAGTGAGAACACAATGCGGTACCATCAATCATAGTCAACCTCCACTCAGGAAGCCACCTCCTGCCTCGCTCTACTGTGGCGTCCCCCCTCTGCTTCTGCCCCCAGCAGGAGACTGCAGGTGTCCCGGCCAGCAGAGCCCACAAGCACGTTCTCTCCCATGGGGTTTCTTCTTCATCGTGTTTGAGCCTGCTTGTGTTCCTGCCTTTCTCCTTCCTCCACCCCTGGCACCTGTTCCTCGCTGGTGCTTTATTTCCAGACTGCGTCTCCCCTTCCTGGAGTCAGAAAAGGCCCAATACTCCTTTTATCCCCAATGAGGAGAAGGTGTGGAGCCTCCTGTCCTGGGATAACAGCCCTTGCCTGCTGCCTGCAGGAGGGATGGGGGTGGTTTTGGTGTCTGCTTGACTGGGGATGGGAGGTTGGACTTTACAGCTCCCCTGAGGCTGCTCCTGCAGTAATGGTCATCAGGGCATGTTCTGGGGATTGCTTGTTCCTTCACAGCCCCAACTCTGGGCACGGAGCAGCTGAGAAAGCCTTTCATGCTGCACTAGTGGTGCAGTGCAGCAGCTCTTGGTCTCTTGGTTTCTCCTTTTGTGAAGTCCTCTGCTCCTTCAAGGCCCGGCTGTGTTTCCACCAGACACAGGGGCACCTCTTTGGCAGGAGCACTGGTGGTGGGTGTCCTCTTGAGCAGGCCCAGGCCAGATGCACTCCTAAGCTGGCCAGAAGGCTGTGCTTGTGGCTGTTTCTTCAACAGCAGCATGAACACAGCTGGTGGGTTTCATGGCTCTTGCTTCTTCATCTCTCTTGCTAGATTGGGTGCTCTTGCTCGACTGTGGTGGCTCTTGGACCTGGCAAAGCCTGACTAACTGATGGCAGCTGCCAGGACACAAAAGTGGTTTGCAGTCCCATTTCTTCCTCCATGGGCTCAAGCACCAGCTAGAACCAGGGGCTGTGCTTCTTGATTGAGCACAGCCCTAGACAGAAGCATCTTCTGAATAAACCTGTGCAATTGCTGTCTGCCTCTCCGCCTCTTATACTGGCTTCTCAGAGCTGCCGCTGCCAAGGATCCTTGACCTCTCTTTCAGGCATGGTTTCCTGCATGTGTCAACCCTGCTCCAGTGTTGCGGAGCTATTGCTGGCTTCCGTAATAGCTGCTTTGTTTACTTCCCAAATGCCTGCCCTTTCTGTAATGAGCTATAATTCATCCTGGTTTATACAGTGCTCAGAGATACCTGGAGCAAGGAAGGTGTGCCATTAAACTACCTTCTAGGCTGCTCTCTGGACCAGAGTTGCTGATCTCCTGGAGATGTAAAACAGGGAGGACAAGAGGGATGAGATTGAAATGGGGAATAATTACCTAGCAGGGTAAAAGGGGCTGACTGGGTTGGAAACTGCTGGGAGCTGACACGCAGGTGCAGATGAACGGCTACGACAGGCAGGCAGGGCGCAGGGATGAAAGATGGTTTTTTAAAGCATCTGCTTTCCTCTCTTCCTCTGCTTTATAACCTGTTTTTATAGAGACTGCAGGAGGAACACATTTTTTTTATTAGCAGCTTGGGAGTGGAGAGTAATAAAGATTAATTTTTTAAATAATTCCTTGCATTATCTTTTAATTTCCTGTGGCAGGGTTTGACTTTTAAATCCACAGAGTTAACTGCTAACGTGCTCATCAGTTTGGAAATGGCAGCTGAAGGAGCTGCAGGACTCTGAGAAGGTAGGAGAGGCCCTAAAGTTGAGCCTGGGGTCCTAACCTCTCCTGGGCTGGCAACACCCACATCTGTTCCCTGGCCATAAAGATCTGTTCAGGTCTGCAGTATTGGGCTGTATCTCTGTCCCAGGAGATCTAATCCATACTGCAGGTCATAGTGTCCATTTTGCTGCCTTCCTTTGATGGCAATGACGAAGCTCCCTGAGGAGGGAGGGAAACCTGATGGCCATGCTTTGCTGCTGTGGGCAATGCATCCTTGCTGACCTCCACCCAAGACAGCATGTGCTGCTGGGACTGGGGCTGAGATGCGCGGATGGTGGGCATGTGGGTTGTCCAGACCAACTGGGATCCTCAATGGTCGTGCTGGAGCTACGAGGGGGAGGTGGTTACAGGACCACCTGGAGAGGAGATATTAGGAAGAAATAACAACGGAGCAGTTGAAGAAGGAGGTGATGTGAGAGAGAGGTGACAACACTGGGGTTGTGATAGAGAAAGACTCTCCCTGCCCACTCCATCCCAGCCTCCATGGTGCTCTGCTAGGCTTTAACCTGCTGGGAGACTAGCTTACAATGCAGCTGGGCTACCTTCACTGGGCTGGGTGAGCTCATGTGCCCTGAAGGCAAGCAGACCACAGCAAGAGGGGCACTCAGGCTGAGCAGAAGTGATGCCCAATATGCAGAGACCCCAGCCTCAGCTTACTTTGACCACTGACCTTCATTTCATAGCTTGTTCTTCATCATATGGCCGTGCTGGCTGCTAGAGTTTGCTCTGAACTTCGGATCTCTCTGTAGAGCAAGAGGTGGAGGCAGAGAGCAGCTGTTACAGAAAACAGTCAGTGTGGACAGAAGCATTTTGACTCATGCAGGTGTGAAAGCAGCTCAAGCGCCTGATGTGGGTTTTGGGAAGACAAAGGGGAAGCTGAGCAAAGCGGGGAGCACAGTGGAAGTGTTGACCGTGTCCTGAAAAGGCATTTTACTGGACTCCATCACTCCTGTGTTGGAACCAGGGCCAGGATGAAGGGTTTGGGGGGTGTCTGGGGATGGGGAAGAGCCAAATCGTGCATGGGGAGCGCTCTGACCCAGACAGCTCCTGGCTCCCTCTGACAGATGCCATCTGGAGCAGACTTTGTGCACGCCTGGGTGTCTGTACTTTGGCAGCCCTCTGATGGCCAGCTCTGTTGACCCAGCATGGGAGGACTGCGCTTTCCCTCCTCAGAGTGCTTCTCAGCATGGTTGGAAGATCGGCTCTGCATCACGGCAGAGGGGCTCCAGGCTTGATCCAACCTCATGGCTGTTCCCACATCTCCCCTTGCTCCTGGGAAGAGAAGCACACCTCAGCCCATCCCAAGGTGTGAAGGTTGGTTGCCCCATGCCAGGTCATCTGTGTTTGTTGGCATTTTGCCAGACAAGGCTGTCCTTGATGAAGTCTGGGTTTGCAGGCACAGTGCAGGGGGATGTGGGCAGGTCTCCTTTTGGAGGCTGTGCGACTGCCTGGCACCAGCCATCCTGCTCGCAGCAATAAATGTGGTTTGGGTTCTGGTTTTGTACTTTGGCAGCGGGCTAAGGTCTTGTCCTGCTTCATCCAGGCCAGGCTTCATCCGACCTGGTCCTCTGGTGTCCAAGGGAGCAACAAAAAACTTTGGTGCATGTTTTGAGTGGCAAAACACATTCCTCATCTCTCTTTTTAGATTCTCCGTGTATTCAAGTCTTGGACAAAAAAGAAAAAAAAAGACCCTGCCCTCTGCCAGCAGAATAAGACAGAAGTACCTTATGGATGCTCCTGATCTCAGGGGGGAAACTGAGGCATAGAGAGGTGGCTTGATGCCTGTGCCACTAGCACCTCGGTCACACATGCATCCATCCCTCTGCGTACAGCTGCCAACCCCAGTGTTCGAACGTGCTATGAATAACCTTTGAATAGCTTTGAGTTGTGCTTTTCAGCCAAAAGAAGCATAATTTCATAAAGCTGCCAGGTGTCAGGAAAACTGGGGGGCAGTTCCCAATTGTCAATATCTGTCTAAAAGCAGAAACCTCTCCTGTTGCGGTGGGTTCTTCTTTTTTTCCCTTCTGAAGTCACAGAGAGAAAAATGGAAATAAAGAGCAGCAAGGAGAGAGCTGTTAAAAAGCTTAAAGCTGTCACAAGGCATTGGTTAGTTTATGTGCAGTGAAGTATACAAACAAGTTTTCAGCTTGTTGGTTGGAGCCGAGGAGCAGGGGGTTTTGTGTGATAAATATGTTTTATGGGTCTTTTATGGGATTTTTTAAAATGGCTGTCCCAATAAATTATTTACCAGGGTAATAAAAGATCAAGGAAATTGGTCCAACCATATCGCTGAGCATCTAAATCCCAAACTTTTACTGGGGTGGAAGGACCCTCTGAATTCCCATGGCCTTATAAAACATGGTCCAGGCATGCTGTTTGTCTACGATGTTCTTCCAGAGGCCAGGTCCCCAGCCAGCCCCAGCACTCAGCATATCTGCAGGAGGTCCTGGGGGCCTGACACCAGTTTTCAGCCCTTCAGCATCTACTCCTGGAGATGGACAGCATTTCCCTCCACCACTGGGTCTCACAGCTGCAAATCTCTTGATAGTCTCTGACTCTTTATTTAAGTTTCCAAAAGGTCTCAGAAGCATAATGGTCTTTCCTGGTGTGAAAGGAGAGGTAGAAATCACTTAGGAAGTGGCAAGTTTGAAGAACAGCCTTAGCCCTTGCAGTACAGGCTGGAAAGGCTGCCACATAGTCCTGCAGATAACGGGGACCTCCTCTCACCCCAGATGCCTGGATGTTTCTCCTTGCTTGGTATCAATCGCTGTGCAAGAGAAGGGCCAGGTTCTGCTTGCTGTTGGTGTGGTTTCCATGGCAGATGAGCCCAAAATAGCCTTTGCGGAGGTGAAATAAAAATTTATGGCGTTCCAGCCACGGAGTCTATAAATACATCTTTTGGGGCATTGGACCAGGCTTTAAGAAGTTTGGTCACTCTCCCTCCATGCTCCTCCCAAGGTGATGGAGGAAGGAGAGGGCCGGGGGTCCTACGAAGGGTCCTTGCATCAGGACAGGGCAAATACTTTGGCTGCATCCCAGATTTTCTGTAGTAAGTGGGATTAGACTTAACCTCCAGTAGGGTTTAAAAGATATCCAGTTGTTAATGCGGTGGCTTCTGTAAGGACTCTGGTCAAGAAAGATGCATCCCTGTGTGGTAAGCTGCTCATAAATACATTTAGATGGGGTTTTAGAAGCAATTTCTGAGGCTTGAAAGAGAGAACTCTGAAGTAGCCTTCAAAAGGGATGGTGAGTGGGAAGGGACAGCCACTGTTTCAAGATAGCTCTCAATATTCATGGGAAGGATTATTCATTCAGAGCCTTTCCAGAGGGGAGAATCCTTGGGTATCTGATGTGAGACCAGATTGATCTGTGTTTGTGCTGTCTTTAGCTTATATTAATCCCATGCCTCAGGGTGTCTGCTGTCCTCCGCAGGGTCCAGAGAGGAATCCTCATCTCCATTGATGCCTAATTTCGCCCCTGGGTTCAGTGATGGTCCTGTCTCTCTCTGAGGTGCTGGAGAGTGGCCACAGCTGGAAACACATCTGGGGACAGGGAGAAAGTTCCCTGGTCAGCCGGCGGTGAGCACAGGGCTTTATTTGTCTTCCTTCTGGTGCCTGGAGGCATCCTCAGATCTTACAATTTTCTGAACCGATTCCTCTGCTATTACAAGGCCCTAGGAAATTTATGGAGCCACTAATCTCCCTCATTTGCCCCCCATGCCACATTACAGTGGTGGCTTTTTGGCTTTCCTCAGGCAGGTCCTGCAGCCTGGGGCATGGCTGTGTCTCCAGACCCTTTGGTCTAACAGAAGTACTGGGATGGAGATCCCGGGCCGTTCCTGGATGTCCTGAGCCACGCTTCTGAGCTGTTCTAAGCCTGGGGAGAGTGCAGGCAATAAAAAGGGGGCTTTCTCCTCTAATCTGGGAGCTGGGCCAGCAGGAACAGCCCCTTAGCATCCATTCCCTTGGCTGGTGGTTGCCAAAGTTTTAGGGGGTGTTGGTTGCACCCCAGAGGGTATCAATGCTGGTGCTCACTTCTGCAGTGCATCCCCAGTGAGTGGGCTAAGCCAGGCTGAGGGCTCAAAGCCCATGAATTATTAAAGCTCTAGCCTGGGAAAGGTTTAAACTGGAGCTCTTTGTTTTAATGGGTGATGTTTGCTGGGGTCACAGATGTGTGGTTTGGCTTTTCGGCTGGCAGCTGGGAACTAGGTTTCAGAGAGGGCTTTCCGCTGTGGGGAGCAGAGACAGGTACAGCGTCTAATGTTTGGCTTTAAAGAAAAAAGGACGCATCACCCCACATCCCTCTTACTAATTGTAAACATGTCCTGCCAGTTTGGGAATGGATGCCATAAATTTAAATGAGGATTGAACCAGCATGGGACAGGCGTAAGAAGCCCAGATGATGTGTGTAGGCCAGGCTTAGCGTCTCCTCCTGCTCGCTCCAGACTATGCAGCACGACTCCACTGACTTTGGTGGCATTTCCTCCTGGCTCGCCTCCTCGTGATGGGAATTGGACTGCACGTAATTGAAAAGGATGGGGCGTCTGCCAGCAGACTGTGAGCCACGTTCCCCTTGGCAGCTTGAGCTTGTTGGTGGAGGACAGGGGGGACAGGCTGGGGCAGACACCTGCGTCAGGGGGAGGTGAGCCTCAGCATCGCGGGGATCCCAAATCCATCTCCATCTGAACCTCTCTGGATGTGGCTCCCCATTGCATAGGGGTTGCCCATGCCCAGATGGGGACTGATGTCTCCAGCTTCTGCTGCATGAGCAGTAATTTGCTCTCATTTGTGATCTCCCCCTCGCTGGCACCAGGACAGACATGTGAATTACTGCTCCTCTGAGCAGCTTTCTGAACCAAGGACTTGATCTTGAAAAGCATCCTGTGATCTGACCGGCTGTTGCTGACCCTGGGCTTTGCATCGCCATGTCTCCCTGCCAGAGCATCAGTCAAGAGAAGCTGAGGGAGGTAAAAGGCTCTCGGGGTTTGCATGGTCCCGAATGCTAACAAGAGTTTGGCGTACACGGACGGTACAGCGGGCCTTGGTGTAAGGCCAGTGATCAAGATGCGAGGGCGTTGTAAATCCAGCACCTACAAAGATGCGGGGAACAAAGCGGAGCAGGATCTGCATTTCAAAGAGCGTTTTTTTCTGTAACAGCGCAGGGAGCAGACGTGCCTGCCTGCCTGCCTGCCGCCAAGGCGGAGAGGCGAAGCTGTTTGAACTACAGTCTCTGGGAGCCCGTAACCACCAGCTCCACGTTCAGGGCATGGTTAAAGGAAAGCTTTATAACCCCACACTAATTGCATCATGCTGAGCTTAGGAGGTGATGCCTGCTGGGCATGGCTCTCCCTAACATGGGCTGAATCAGATGAAGATGTCTTGAAACCAGGATTTGCTTTCAAGTGTACATGGTCCCTCACCTGGCTACTGATGACAGAAACGTCCCTGCCACTGAATTGAGGCTGGACATTCCAGTGCTAGTAGATCCTCTTAGGGAGAGCCAGGTCCTACCTCAGAAAGCCTGTGGTCCAGGCAGGAGAGGCAGCCATGGAGTAGGAAGTGAAAGAAAATCCAGTGATGATGAAATGATTTGGTTTTGTCTTCCAGTTATAGCAGGGACTGAGTCAGGAATGACTGGACACAGCCAGAGCTCCAGCTTGGCCACGGTCACTGGGCAAGGTGGCCTCCTTCACTGCATATGGCTTCTTTAAAAAAAAGGGGTTGTTTTTGGCTGTGAATTGGGGTTTTTTTTGTTTTTGTTGGTGTTTTCTGGAAGGAGAAATTCTACAGGGTGGGTGGTTTCAGGCAGCATGGCAGAGTTTTCATTTCTCTGTGTTGGCCAACTTGGTGGGATATGGAGCATCTCCTCCCTAGTGCTGCTGGCTGCTGTCACACTCCCAGGGAAACTGTTTCGCTGGGGGAGGAGGGAGCATCTGCAAATCCCAGTTTCTGAGTGACTCCAGCCTGCCCTGCCTGGCATGGGGTCATGGCAGGCTCAGTTCACTGTACTGTTCAACATCTTTGTTGGTGACATGGACAGTGGGGTTGAGTGCACCCTCAGCAAGTTTGCCGATGATACCAAGCTGTTTGGTGAGGTAGACACGCTGGAGGGGAGGGATGGCATCCAGAGGGACCTGGACAGGCTGGAGAGGTGGGCCCAAGCCAACCTCATGCAGTTCAACAAGGCCAAGTGCAAGGTCCAACATCTGGGTCAGGGCAATCCCAAGCACAAATACAGGCTGGGCGGGGAATGGCTGGAGAGCAGCCCTGAGGAGAAGGACCTGGGTGTGCTGATCGACGAGAAGCTCAACATGAGCCAGCAATGTGCAATCATAGCCCAGAAGGCCAATGGTATGGTGGGCTGCATCAGACGAAGTGTGGCCAGCAGGTCAAAGGAGGTCATTCTACCCCTCTACTCCGCTCTCATGAGACCTCACCTGGAGTACTGCATCCAGCTCTGGAGTCCCCAACATAAGAAGGACATGGACCTGTTGGAGCGCGTCCAGAGGAGGACCATGAGGATGATCTGAGGGCTGGAGCACCTCTCCTATGAGGACAGGCTGAGAGAGTTGGGGCTGTTCAGCCTGGAGAAGAGAAGGCTCTGGGGAGATCTTACTGCAGCCTTTCAGTACCTAAAGGAGTACCTACAGGAGAGCTGGGGAAGGACTTTTTACTCAGGCATGTAGTGATAGGATGAGGGGGAATGGCTTTAAACTGGAAGAGGGCAGGTTTAGATTAAACATTAGGAAGAGATTTTTCACTTTGAGGGTGGTAAGGCACTGAAACAGGTTGCCCAGAGAGGTTGTTGAGGCCCCATCCCTGGAGGTGTTTAAGGCCAGGCTGGATGTGGCCTTGGGCAACCTGGTGTAGTGGGAGGTGTCCCTGCCTATGGCAGCGGGGTTGGAACTCGATGATCTTCAAGGTCCCTCCCAACCTAAACCATTCGATGAATCTATGTCCCCAGGCGATGGACTAGCAGACCTCTGCACTCCTTGGCAGCCCCGCTGACATCCAGACTCTCCAAGCTGAGAGCGGGAGCAAGATCCCAATGCCTGGCTTGTGTTGAAACCTTGCGTGCCTCAAAGGGGCTGGAAGAAGGGGCAGTTATAGGGGAGACGCTTCCTCTAGGAAGCAAAATAAAATAGAGTAAGGCAGTGGCTGGACATAGCATATAAGACAGCTTAATGCCCCATCCACCCCTCATCACTAAATTGAGTGGGGAGTAAGGACGTTTTTTTATGAAGCAAGCTGTTCTATGTTTATCCAGGTCAGTCACCTGTCCGGGTCACTGGTGTGCAGTTATTTACATTTCAAAGGGCATCATCAGGGCAAAAAAAGACAAAGGGAAAGAAGAAAAATCCCATCTATGCTACTCAAAACACCTTGGTTCGCTTGGGCTGTGGTCCAGAAAAGCATTTAAGTGTGTAAACACCTCCCTGGGCGGCAGTGCGTGGCATCCCTGCGTGGGGCAGGTAGGCAGGGGCTTTGCCAGGCATCACAGTGAGAAGCCAGGGAGGACCTTGTTCTTGATCCCTGCCTTTGCAGCATCCTCATGAGATGCTCTGCCAGGTAGCCCCTCTCAGCAGTTCCTGATTTGATCACGGCTGAGCCTGGGCTGGGATGTTACTATATTTTTGTTCCTTAACTAAGTGACCCTGCCTGTGAGAAACTGAAACCCTCCTGGAAAAGAGGATTTATTTCTTCCTACTGGGGTGACTAGAGGCCTGTAGGATGTTGCCCTGAGGCAGGATATCTTTTCTCAGACGTGCAGGTACTTTGGAGTCACCAGCATGTAAAAGCAAAGTCCTTTGGTCACAGGACTGGCTTTAGGCCAGTCTCACTTTCAAGGCTGCATCTATGCAGTCCTGCTTCTGGAACCATGAAGACCTCAAGCCCAGTTCCCAACACTGGTGTGGCTGTGCGACCTGTGCAAGGTTCTCCTGGGAGCGGCAGAGCCCTCTCTTGATATACCTTTCCAGAAATGCCCACGTCAGCAGGAGGGTGGGGGTGGGATGTACTTCTCCTCTGGCTCAGAGGACTCCTGTGGAGAGCAGAAGGATGGTGAGCAGCCCCACAGCTGAGACCAGAGCTGGACCCAGCATGGTCACCAGTGCCGTGGGCTGAGTCCACCATTGCCAGGCTGTCCTGGTCCGCCGTGACGAGGCGTGGGGCTGAGGACTGCTCTGGCCACCACCATGGTGACATGTGGGATCCCACCTCACGCTGGCTGCTGGCGTGCAGGGTGTCACATCATCAGCACGCACTTGTGCATTTGCTGTTTTACAAACCTTGGCTGGGTCATTAACGGAGGAAGGAAATAAAAAAGCAAGGGCTCCAAATGGATCCCAGAGGGATTCCCTGTAGCAATTAGCTTTATACTTGAAAACATATTTCCAATCTTTACTGCCTGCTCTCTGTATTTGAAATAATTTTCTACCCAATAAACCTTAGTAGCCCCCAAACATAATTTTAGCGATGCATTAATTAACAACAAGGCAACCCGATCGTTCAACAGCTGAGCAAAACCCAATGCATATATTAGGCAGCGAGGCAGTATTTCTGAGATGCTCACCGGGGCAGTGTGCGGATGCAAGTACTTTATATAGGACATTACCTAAGGCCCGGCTGGCCGGAGCAGAGGGCAGTCTGGGTCCTCGGTTGCTGACGCGCACCTTCTGCATTGGGTAATCACTCTGGAATTTGAGGTGTACCTTTTTCTCTTGCAGAGCTCATGTTTGTTTTTTTAGTCCTTCATAAAGAATAATTTTCAGTATCTGTTCGGCTTAGGAAGGTCTCTAAACCTGAAAAGAAACCCTCACTCAACATTCCTGGTCCTTTGTGGCAGGGAGTTTCAGGGGTTAGACATGTGCAATATATCCCTTGAGCTGTTGTGCAATCGCCTGCCTTCCCTTTACTTTGATTTACGTCCCTGTGGGTGCATTAACCAGCAGGGCTGGCTGAAAATCCCTGGGGACTCCTTACCCGCGGCTCCCTTGGCAGTAATTCACGCTGGAGGGAAGCGCAAGCCTTGAGGTGCCCGGTTGCTTCTGGGGGTGCAGACCATTCAGTCAGAGCCTGTGAATGCTTCTGGGCTGGTGAAGGCATCAGGTGGAGGGGGAATATGGACTCACCGTGCCATGTGGATCTGATGCATGTGGAGCTGGGCTCCCCTGAGCCCAGTTAACCCAGTCCCAAGTCCCTCTGGGATCCGTTCCCGTCCAGCTTCTGCAGAGAGTGGACAAGGACGGGGGGAGTGTTGCCAAGGAGGTTGGATCTGCTCCCCGTGGGGCTTTACCCAGGCAGGTGTGGAGCCCACTGTGGACTGGTGGAGAATGATGCACTGGTGTGATGCCTTCATCAGGTCTCAGCTGGCCACCTGGGAAATGGCCAGCTAGTAGCTGGCAGTGACCGTGAGGGCGGGGACCTTGCTGATTGCGACCATCGTGGAGGCTATGGTGGAGGCAACTGGAGTACTGGTCCAGTGCCGGCAGGTCTCTGTGCGCATGGTAAGCTTGTAATCTCCTACTTAACAAAAGATGGGAGGTAGCATTACAGGCTGCTGCCACTATCTGGGCTTTCAGCTGTTGCGGGCTCATCCTGCTTTATCTGTTGCACGTGAAATATCCCATGTAAAGCTACGCAAAGCTGCAAAGCTACTGTAATCCTTCCTAAAGCCACCCTGCCCTTCCGTGTGAATATTATATTCGATGATATGCTTATTAAACTCACTCAACAGAAGTTTTACTTCTAGCCGGTGGTGATAGTCTTGAAATGCCATTAGGGTAATAATTATGTCACGTTGTCCGTGGTCTAGATTTTGGCTGGTAATCATTCACACCTGCTGCCAGGTATTTAAGTGATAGTAGATGCAAGGGAAGGGTTCTGGCATAGTGGGTGGTGTGATCTCAGCTGGCAGTCGTGCTGGGCATGGGATACCCGTGCTGGCTCCTTGGGGAAGTTTTGTCACCACTCTTTGCTGTTACACTGGTCCTGGTCAGAGCACTGTTCCCAGGCCACCCCAGAGCTCCTCCAGCTTCTCCACTAGGATGGTCTGAACAAAGGGGAGAAGGCATAGGACTGTGTGGAGGTAGGGCCTGGGACACCTCTCTGGCACCAATTTGGGTGGAGGACCCTCCTGCCCACATGTGAATCAGTGCATCTGTGTGGGGCTGGATGATGGGTGGGAGGTTCTCTGTCCCGCCCTTGCACGTCTGGGTTGTCCCCATGCCTCGGAGACAAGATGGTGCTGTTTAACGCCTTTAGTGCCTTGAGTTCTGCTGGCAAATGGAGCGATGGAAATTTCACGCTCAGAGGAGGAGAAAGGGAAGAGAAGTCTTTGAAATGAGACTGCTGTGGCTCAATCTTCATAGCCATGGTATTGTTGGATATGGGTCCCTCTGGTTTGCCTGGTCTATGAAAAGCAGCTTGTTGGCCAAACCCCTGTGCTGGAGGTAAGGGACAGAGCCACGGATGTCACTTTGTTCCTGGCTCCTCCACTCAAATGTAAGGCTGAATTAACTTCAGTTATTTCTATGAAGCTTATATGTTATATGGAACTCACTCCTATCAATTCCACTTAAATCTTTGGAGGGCGTAAAGTTGCAATTTAAAATTTAGCGGAATTGCCATAGGTGGTTATTTTATAAGTCAAGTGAACTCTATCCTCCGGTCAGATGTAAGCCCACTGCCTATCACTTCTCCCACCCCACCCTGCCACAGCCCTGCTGAGATAGATCTGTTTATCTGTAAGCCCCGTGAGCCTAGAACGTATTGCTTCCTGGGTTATGATTGGATTTAGCAGAGATGAAAGCTTCCCCTCACTTTGTTGGTGTTGAGTAAGAGCAGAGCACAGCCTGACATCCTGGTCCAACGGGATTTGTAAGGGTAATGACTCCAAAGACTTGTTGAGGTGTCTCCCTGGGCTGCAATGGCCCTTTACTTCTAGCAAAGAAATTGGTTCAGATTTTCCATTAAATGGAATTGCTCTGAGTGACTTTGGTTGCCAGCCCCAGCTTTGGCCTCAGTGAGATACCAAGGAGTCTGCTAGGCTGCTGGGTAGCTTTGAGAGGGATCCCACCTCTCCTGCACACCTGCAGAGGGGAGGGAGCTGTGTGGTAGCACCTGGTGCTACGCAGAGGAGGTTGTGACTCTTGAATGTTAAGAAGGAGCCCCATGAGGATATGGCAACCAAACCTGGCTGTACCTCTCCTTTCAAAGATGGGATTTTAGTCTTCTTCCAGAAGCCGTGATAAGCTTATTCAGAAGAGTGCTCCACCAAGGCTGGGTCTTGCTCTTGTGCTGTCTTGGAGCTGATGTCAGAGTGTGGACATGATCCCAGCCACCACTAAGTCAATAAGGATTGTTCTCTCCTTGCTGGGAACTGGATCAGGAAATGAGACACTGGCTGGGGAGTTTATTGCACTCCTGAAGAGGGTAAACCAGGAGTGACAACAAGCCAGGAGAGTTCCTTCTGGCTGTGGGATGATGTAGCACTTTGCTCCAGAGGTCAATATGAAATGCTGCATGCCCATTAGCTGGTATGAGTCTCTCTAGTCTGTGGCAGAAGAAAATGATTCTTGGATGCAGCTGGCTGGATGGCCACTGAGATGGTTTAGAGGGCAGTCAGACTACCTTCCAGATCCTCAAACCTTTCTAGCGCTGGTGGCTGTGCAGCAGGTAAAGATCTCTGACCCCATCATCAAGGCCAGGTGAAAATGGTGGCATGTGTCTCTAGGAACCCCTAGGTGAGCCCCAGCTTGGCTGAAAGAATTAGGTTTTTGGACTTCATGCTTTGCTAATGTGTCCTGCTGCCTCCAAGGCTGAACCACCAGCTGAAGGTGATTATGTACACTGACACAGAGGTAAACAGATGGCCATGTCATGGCCCCAGTCTCCGGTATTGGGCGCCCTGGGCTCTGGTGTTGGGCATCCTGTCCTCTGCCTTCAGCTTTCCACCACTCTGAACCTCTGGAGAGCAAGCTGCTGGCTGATGTCTACCATCAGTCATGGGTGGGGAGTGATCAGCTGAGTTAGTGTGACACTGATGTAAATTTAAATCCTTCTTTTGCTCTCTCTGCTAGCAGCCCTGTATTTTCAGGAAGAAAGAGAATGGGAAACAACTTTTTTAATGAAGTAGAGCATTTAAATTCTCTTTATATTTAGTCCTATCTGGAGTTCTTTACCCAAATGAAGCAGAAAGCATTTACAGCTGTATTTTCCATCACACCAACCAAGGAATATATTCATTTGCAGTAACATGGCACTCAATGAAGTGGAAAATAAGCTCCCAAAATTGCTCTTGCTATGAAACGGTTTCAATGACTAGGAAAAGCCCGTTTGGATTCCACTGACCAGTCACTTTGGTTATGATAAAAATTAATTTGGTTGAACACCTGAGCTGTGGCACAGGAGACACTTGGCCCTGAGTTAGCTCTGCTCGGGAACGGGCATGGGGCTGCCTCCTCTGCTGCAGCTCCCACCGCTCGCGCTCTTGGCTTCACTTGCCCTGGAGACCTGCTTGAAACCCCAGTGCCTCCAAGGGCTGGCTGGCCATCAGTGGCACGTGGATGCACAGCAGCTGATGCCCCATGTGTCCTGCTCCACATCTGCCACATGGCCACAGGAGAGGACAATGCCAGTGCTGTGGCAGCACTGGCCCATGGTAGGAGGCAGCATTGCTGCCCATGGCCACCATGTGCAGGCCAGGTGTACAGGAGTCCCCGTGAGCAGCAGGCTATGAGCAGAGGAGATGTAAATGGGTTCCTCCTTCCCTCTGCAGCGACCCAAGGAGGACGTGAGCAGAACATTAAGCAGGTACCGACCAAACACCCGCGGAGGGTTCTGCTAATTGCTTGTGATGTCTAGTCCAACTCCATCGGCACAAGCAACAATTGCTACTGGAAATGCAATTAATAATTAAGGACCCGGCGCTGGCAGGTGTCAGCAGGAATCCGCGGGGCCTGGCATCCCCCACATCGACACCTCCTCTGCCTGCACGAGAGCAGGCAGCGCCAGGCAGGATGCAGCCCTTCGCTGCCTGGATCAATACTCAGCGAGATGCAGATTCATGCCTTGAAGAAATAACTTGCTGGTGGTATTTCCACAGCATGGATGACGGCTGCCTACTGTCAGGACTGTGGGCAGTGGGATGGGGGCTGAATACTGCCTGGCCAGCCACCGGGACCTGTGCATAGTCCCCAGTTAGCATTGCACTGGCACTTCGTGGCTCGATCAGTCCCTGCCAAGGATGTTCTGCGAGTGTTTTCCATCCTCACTATACAGACAGAGTGACTTTGAGTGGAAATGGTTTGGCAGTGCTTCTCCACAGCATCAAAGGCTGGGAGCGTCCCACCCTGGGGCTGGCAGAGCCACCGCAGGGGTGACCAGGGTGTCTGGGCTGCAGGTGGCTGAGTGATGATGCTCTGTCCCAGCAAAGGAGGGGGCTTGCTCTGTCCCTGGGCAGCACGTCTCCCAGCTGGGGATGAAGGCAGGAGGCAGAGCCGTCCCAGTCCTGGCTGGCAGAAAGCAGCACCTTGAAGCATTGAAATGTCTTGCTGAGATGTCCTTCTGGTTTACTGTGGTCTCTGGACCCCCCTTCATCCCCACTCGCAGGCTCAGCCAGCATCGCTTTTGCTTGCAGCTTTGGCTGCTGTTTGTGATGACTTACAGCCTTCTTCAAGCTGGCTTTTATTTTTAATTACATTTTGCCTCTGTGAAGATGGGCTGCTTTGCTGATTTGTTTTTTTCTCCGCTCTTTTTTTCTTTTCCCTTTTAAAGACCAACAGACTTTAGGCTCTTTGAGAAATTGCTTCAGCTTTTAGAAAGGTGCAGAGCCTTTTCCCTGGGTAGCAAAGTGTTGATTTCCTACCACAGGGCTGAGTGATGGTGATTCCCTTATTAAACTGCACTTAGAGGCAACGACTGTCAGGCAGGGATGGAGAGCTTCTCCGATAAGTTGGAGCTATTCATTATTAAATTATCTTCATTCACTTGAACATCTCATTTTCATTGAATTAGATAAAAAGTGCTCAAAGGCAGCTGCTGCGGCTGCTTGGAGGCTGCCAGGAGCAGCGTGCAAATGTCATTGCTGGCCTTTCCTCCCGCGCCGGCCACATCTGACCCTTTCCATAGGATGAATGGACCTCGCGGCTGGTGTAAATCTCCTGGAGGTAGCAGGGGAGTTGCACCAGCTGATGGCCTGACCTTGGAGGTCTGAACTCACCAGCTCTGAGAGCTGGGGCTAGCAGGGATCAACTCCACCAGGGAATAAGGTGGCATGGCCTCAGGGCTGATCTCTGCCAGCTTGGGAGGGGTGACCAAGGTGAGCGTCCCCAGTATCTGGGGGGTCTGCCCCAGTATTTCAAGGCTGTATGTCCTGCTGGGGGGCTGCAGCTGGGCTTGGTTGAGTTCTGCTTTAAGCTTGGTTTAAAGGACCTTGCCAGGGCATGTGAGCTCACCCAGGGTGCCCGGAGAGCTGTGCTGGTGGCACAGGCAAGAAACAGGGAAGTAGCATGGGGCAGGCAGCAGGGACTGGGGCATGAGCACATCACAGTGCAGGCAGCAGCGAGCTGGCTTTGCCTGAGCCCATCTTGGGACAGCGGGCAGAGGGCAGGGGAGAGTTCATCACCTCAGTCACAGCAAAATCACTGCAGGAGCTGCCAGGGCTGAGCAGCCTGTCTAGAGGGGCTGCTTCTTGGTGTTGGGTTGTCTGGTCATCTTACCAAAAGCAACAACCCTGTCCTTTGTCTGCTGCCCAAGTAATAGCTTTTTCCTCCTGCCACCGCCCCGTCACCCCTTTTTATCACTCCCTTTCTCAGGCAACGTGTGCTGGGCAATCACAAGCCAGGCATAAGGGCATGGCTCACACTTAAACATGATGCCAGCCAGACACTGGATGCTCTTGAGAAACACCAGTGATGGCACCAGCTCCTTGCCTGCATAATCCTGCAGATGGCTTTACCCCTGCCTCTGCTGCCCCCACCCTGCCTGGGCAGCAGCATGTTCCCCCTCGGGGCAGCCACCGGGCCACATCAGGCCCAGCTTTAGCTTTAGCTTTAGCTTTAGCCCTCAGTCGCAGATGAGCTATTGGATATTTTTGTGGGAGGATGCCATCTGGCTGCCTGATCTCTCCGCTTTCACCTTGGCATGAGTAGCTGGCACCCAGCCCCGTCGCTCAGCACCCAGCCAGGGGGCTGCTGTCTGGGCTTGCCAGCCTGCAGCTCTTCAAGGGGTTTTGCGGAGCCTGGGCTGGTTTAAAGCTGCCCTCTAGGAATGGGAGGCTTTTGTCTTGAGGCAAAAGACCTTGGACACGGTACACTGTGCCTAGGCATCACTGATCTCCGTCCCAGTCGTATGTAAAGCTGCATCCTTCCCTAGGAGAGCTCAGAACTAGGACACCTGGCTGCTGCTCAATCCCAAATGTTTCAGGAGCAGGCAACATCCCTCTTGCCTATGACAGCCTACAGCCTCACCGGTCGGTGAAAATTCCTTTGCTTTGCTGCCCTGAGCACCGTAAAGTTCTTTGCACCTCCTACCCACAGCTACCATCTTGTTCCTGGTGAGGAACCGCCGGCCCCTTGGGCCAGCTCCTTAACAACTGTTGCTTTTCCTCGCCAGTAAATCTCACCCACAGAAGCCGCTTTGATCAATGCACTTGAATTTCAGCCTTCAGCCTTGATCGAGGCAGGGGGAGGGAGAGAGGAGTACTCACAGGCTCTTTAGGGACTGGTCTAGAAAATGAAGCTCATTCTCAAAGAAAAACCTGCTTCAAAGTAAGAGGCGGTGCTGTCAGAATAAGAGTGAACCAGGTGGGCAGAGGAGGAGGAGGAGGAGGAGGAAGGCTGCTGGGTTCCCAGGGCCCCAGCTGGGGTGGGCCAGGTACGGGTCCAGTGAGGATGGTGATAGTGGGGCTGGAGCTGCTACTGGGTGAGGGCAGGAAACCATAGCTTGGGAGGTACAGTGGGAAGGGAGAACCTCTGTCTCCCCCTATGCTTAATTCTGCTGCAAACCTGATTTTCTCCACGCATTAGCTTTTTGGCCCTTTTTGACCTTCCCCAACCCTGGGGACCTGAGGTCAAGAAAGTTTTCTGATCTGAGAAGGGACTCTATTTGCTTCCTTGGGTCACTAGTTTCCTCCCAGTCTTTAACTGGTGGGGATGGTGCTGCAGGTCAGGTGTTATGGACCTGAGGATGGCTGTGGGACAGGAGCAGGGGAGGAAACAGCATCCCCTCCTAGTGAGCCATGGTCTGACCATTTCAGCTATAACCTCTTTGTGTTGGATGGAGGGATGCATAGACACCGCTCTAGGTTTGATCAGATCAGAGCTTCTGGTTAATGGTAATTAATGGCCAGGAAGAGACCTCCAGGGGCTCCCTGGTTTTGTTTCCCCCACCAGTGCACACAGGAATACTGAGGCAGCAGCTCTGGTGGGGTCGGGCCCTTCCTCTGCAGGTTGTATTACACAGGAGGGAGCAAAGGACTGAGCAGAGAAGCAGAACCTGGAGCAGGGAAAAGCTCTGGCCAGAAATCACCCTCCAGCACTGACCTTCCCCACTCCGGAAATCCTCCTCCTCCTCCTCCGCTCCTGCTCCCACTCCCTCTTCTCCTGCTGTCGTCTTCCTCAGGTGCGCACACGCGCATATGCACTCTCGCCTTTGATTTTGGCTACAGATGGTAGGCAGAAAAACCAGCCAGCCAGATGTGTTTTTCATAGCTCCCAAGCCAGGCATAACTAAACATTTACATTTATTACCAATTAGAGGGGAAACAGACTGTAGTTTTATGTACTGTATGTGTCTGGATATATTTTCGTTTGTGACCTTACTTACACCCCCCACTCGACCCCTCNCACCGGATCCCATCCCAGCATCCCATCTCCCTGCAATTAGGAGATGATGTGGATGCTGTAGCAGCCCCGGACACTCATTGGGCACTGGCTGCTTTGCAAGCGGCTGCCGAAAGCCTGTGCAGGGTTTTGCTTCGGCAGGATGCTGAGCACCCCTGGGGACACCCGCCTGTCACATTCCCTGAGGCAGGGATTGCCATGGTGCCTGGCCTCCGGTAGGAGCCACATCCATTAACCCCATGTACGGATTTGCACACAGCACGGCTGTCGATTTACGGCTTGCGAGCACACAAAGCCCGCGGCTCCCGAGCCAACATCACAGCGGCTTTTTAGCGATGCTCGAGCCAACAGCAAAATGCAAACAAATCCATAAGCAGACTTGGGGCCTCACTGAGAGTGGGAGAAGGGGTAGAATAAAAAGTGTGTGGTGGTGGTGATGCCCCATGCTCGGTCACTAAGGGACTGATGTCCCAATGAAGACTGGATCCTGTCTAGCAATGGTCCGGTGGTCACCACAGTACTGTGCCATTGCACTACTTCTTGCTCATCTCTGCAAGGGCAGCAGCTTTAACCAGAGCTGGTTCGAGCCACAGGAGATCAGGACAGGGTTTGCGTGTGACCAGCTAGCCTTGGACAGACTGACAGACTCTTGGTCATGTGGGGATGAGGACTTACTGGTTCTATGGGGATACTGGGTTTGCTATACTGGGACATTAGCTCTCGATCCTGCCTAGGGGCAATGCTTAAACTGCAAAGAAAAAAATCTCAGTCCCCTTCTTCAGGCCATCATCCCCTTGGCAAGAGAGGAAGGGAGAAATGTGTGGTGAGGGCAGGGCACGTTGGAAAGACCATTCTTTAAACGAGATTGTCCCACGCCCACCCTAATACAGGGAACATGCCCACCCAATGCCATCCCAGCAGCAGCTCAGCTGGGATGCAGGATGCCGCAGCCACTGACCCCCCTGCTCCGCCTGCCCACACCTCCCCCGTCCTCCCCCCAGCTCCCTCCAGGTACTGTAACTATTGATTCAAGCTGCAACATCCTGATTCCTTCCTCGCTCCTGCATTTTTCCCCAGAGGGTGCCCTGAACCCTCCGGCAATCGTGTCTGAAGCTCACCTCTGGCTGCGCCGCATGGATCCCTGCGCCCACCTCTGCCGTTGCTCAGGCAACAACCTCCGGGTTGGATGCGGGGTTGTATTTCCCTCCTCTCTCCAGGATGCTGCTGCTGGAGAAGCAGCCCAGACACGGAGGGAGAGCCACAGGTCATGCTGTACAGCAGTTGCGTGCATCCCTCCAGCCGCTGCTGGGGATGCTGGAGGGATTTATTCCATGGAGGGGGGAAGGGGGGCTTTAGAAATGCAATATTTTATTAGAAGCTTATTAAACTGTTCAAACAGGTAATTAAGAGAGGAGTGGTATTGTGGCACGGGGCAGCAGCTGATGCAAATTTGAAGCAAGTTGTGGGTGGATTTCTGACCTGAGCAGGGAGACCCATGGCCTGGCGTGGCTGGAGGACCAAGGCAGGCTCTGCGAGGCCAAGATAAGGAATAAATAAAGCTGAAACAGAGAGGGTATGAAGGGCTGCAGTATTTTGGCAGAGCTGTTGGAGAGTGAAAGCGACCAGCCCTGGGGTGGAAATGGTCCAACCTCACCTCAGCCCATGGAGGACCTGTGGCTTGTGCCCATCTCATGGGGGGCACCACCCTGCCTTCATTTGGGCAGGAGCGACCAGGTACAGGCAGGACCGAGGGTGCCACAAGCCTTGGCTACCAGCCTTTGGTCCCTTTTAGAAAAGAGCTGACATGGGGACGGGGCTGCGTGGGGAACCCGTGGGGAACCTGCGTGGGGCAAGGGCTGGAGAGGAGCAAGATGGGATGTGCAGCATCTATAGCCTCATGAGTGGATTTGTCCCAACATCCTTCTAATCATCAAGCACAGGTGATGGTTTAGCTGGAGAGCCAGCTTTAAGATTAATAATTCTTTTTTTTTTTTTCCCCATCTCCTTTAACTTTGCTGCAGTGTGATGGGGTGGGAGCTCTTGGCAGCTGGGATGTTAAATGTTTTTCCACATGGTCTCTTGATTATGAATGGATTTTAGTACTTGACAAAGTAGAAATTAGGAGATAAAAGCTATTAGAAACTAATTTGGGTAATCACTGATTCTGTTCCCCCAGGAGCCTTTCTGAGAGCACTGCTCCCAACACCACTGCCGAGGCTCAGGAGAGAAGGAAATATCTTTTTAACTGAGTTTCATGGGCTTCGGGGGAGCCCCCTGATTTATGGCTGATGAAGAGATGGCTTGGATGTAGCAGGCACAATCCAAACATCACTCTTCTCCCAGCAGCCTCCTGGGATTTATAGTATTTCACATCCCTGGACACTATTTGGGGTGGTTTATAAGCTGTATTTTTTTTACTGTTATGTTGGTGAAACAACCATAGAAACTAGTTTGGGAAAACAACGTGGGACATGAAATGGGCTACAGGTGGAGAAATAGGTCCCTGAGACCCTTTTCTCCTTCAATTCCCATCTCCCTGAGCAGATTGATAATGCCAGGGGCAAGGAAAGGGCAAGGAACTGTCACAGGGAATCATAGTAAAGGAAAAGCTAGGAGGTGGCAACCGATGTAGTAACTACCACTGATTTTGAGGCAGATCGGCTGGGAGGGTTTGTGTATCCTTATACAGAGCAGAGGCTGCCTATAGGCTGGAAGAGCACTTTAAAAGTAATTTGACTCATCTCTCTCCTTTCTTTCCATCTAGTTGGGCTCTGCTTCTGCCATACATAGTGGGAGCGAAAGGTCTGGCTCACGGCTTTGTCTGGGTTTTATTTTATTGCAGATCTTTGCCTTACAGGGAGATCCCTCCAAAATTCACCAACTGTCTCAACCCCCAGTCCAGGAGCGGAGCCAAGAGGTCCCCTGGGAGCACTGTCCCCTGGGCTGAGGGGGGTCAGGGTCTGGCCCGATGAGGTAAGTACTCCAGCTGGGCTCCTGGCCGTGAATCAGCGATGCCCCTGGCCCCAGCACTGCTGATTTACGCTGGCTGTGGTGGCACCCCAGGGCAGGGCACCCGTATTTAATGCATGGGGGTACTGCTGCCGGCCGCAGCGGCTCCCAACCCTGACATCAGGGAGGAGAAAGCAATATGCCATCGGTGTCCCTGGTCCCCTGTGAGTTTCTCTGCTTGCGGAATGGGATGCTGGGAAGATATGTTATTTGATGGCATCTATAAGAGGTCTTCAAGTTCTCCTTGAGAGTGGAAGCAGCTGGGGGCACTCAAGGAGGTCAAGGGCTGGTGCAGGTGGTGGTGTTGGGTGAGTGCTAATGGGTGGGCGAGGTTATGATTTTCCATCTTTGCTTAAGGAGAGGTTGGTGGGGAGGGAAGAAGGGAGCTGAGGAACTGGGACTGGAACCTCCCGAGGTCTCCACCAGCTTGAGTCATTCCAGGTCCTCACTAAGCTCCTGGAGGGGGAGACACAGGAGTGTGCCTGGGACCTCACCCACACGCCTGGGCTGGCAGCACCCTCCCTCTGCTTCCTCCCTGCCTGCCCTTTGCAGCCTCTCCTGCCTTCTCCAGAGGCCGCAGCAGGAGGCTGAGGAGGGGGAAGGAGGAAGAAGCCAAGGTCGTCATAATTTCAAGATCCTGTTAATTGTCCCCCCCATGCTTCCTAAGAAGTGGCCATTTACCACAGGCCCTGTAAATCCTCTCCGGAGAGGGAACCCCAGGGAGTGTGGCGTGGGAGGATGAGAGCCCTCGATGGCTTTGAAAGAGATGGCAGAGAGATGGAGCAGAGAGGAAAAACCCAGCCCACCATCGGCGAAGGGAGAAAATAGACCGAAACAGAGAGAAACTGAAAATGTGCTGAAGCAGCTGATGACAACCCAAACAGCAGGAGAAGGCTCCTGCCTGCCAATTAATGAGGCTCTAGCGCTAATTTGCCACCTTGACTGCACTTCTGAGCTTGTCAGGAGAAAGGGAAAAAAAAGAAAAAAAGAAAAAAAGAAAAAAAGAAAAAAAGACGAGGCTAAAAAAGAGGCGGCAAGGTTTCCGCTTGCCTCTTGGCTATGCAGATGTCTCTGGGCTTTGGAGAGGCAGAGGAAGCAAGGGGGGCCAGTGGCAACCCCCGTCCCTGAGCCTGGAGTGGGATGAGGATGATGACAAGTCTCTGTGGGCTTCCTGTTTTCCCAGGGATCGCACACCACTGTCTGCTTGGTTAGTTGGGAGAGAGAATGGCAATCCCACACATGCTCAGGAGCATCTCTGGTACCTGCAGCAAAACCATGTTATAAGGAAGAAGTGGGAGCATCCCCGTGCTGGGGCGGAGAGGTCCGCAGGCAGCTTGCCATCGCCTGCCTCCCCCAGAAACGCTGTCAAACAGCAAAACAGCTCTGTTGGCAGCTGCCCGGTGGTTATGTGCAGCTAACGAAGCCGGAGAAGCCCTGAGCAAAATGCTCGGCATGAAGCCTCCCGCCAAGCGAAACGTCTGATTTCCACTTCTTGCCCATCCTGCAGCCTGAACCAAGAGGGCAGAGACCAGGGGGATGAATTTCAAAGCAAAATCTGCACCAGCGTGCTGCTTGCATGCAAAGAAAAAGAGTGTCTGCCAGCAAAGTGTGTTACCTGGAGATCCCCCCCCTGCCCAGCCCTCCCCCAGGGATGTTCGACCCCCTGTGCATCCCGTGCTCCCCTCCTACAGTAAAACAGCATCAGCTGGGAGCTATGAGGGGGGAAACTGAGGCAGGCTGGAGCAGGGATGCAGACAAGGATGCAGACTTAGCTCCATGACCTCTCTCCATCCTGGCTCTTCACCGCAAAACTGTCCTTGCTGTTTCAGCACCCCCTGATGTGGAGATGCTCTTGGCCACGAGGCCAAAGGCACCACCTCATGGCAGGCAGGGCTGGAGGCTCAGCTGGTGCTGTGGAAAAGGGGGGAAAACACAGGAGGGGAAAAAGAGTGTAGGTTGGATAGCTGGAGCTGTTTGGTTCAGGTGTAGCCGATCACAGCCCATCACCAGCTCTTTCAGGGCTGGAAGATGGAGGGAGGACAAACCTGTACCTGGGAGCTGTGAGCAGGGATGCTGGGGGAGAGCACTGCAGATAATCCTATCCTGCCTCTGGGACTGGGGGCAAAACAGCCCAGCCTTTCCCCGGCCTCCTTTTCTCTGACAGAGCTGCTAAATAAAAGTGTCCGGAGGGAACCAGAGTGTCTGCAATCAAGCGAGTGAGGAGCTCAGCTCGTTATTTAAAAGGCAGCTTTCTGTCTTTCACGCTGCAGAGAATATTGTATAAATGCAGGGCTTACAAACCAGAGCCCAGGTAAGGATAACCCCAAACATACCAGTTTTTAAAACCTAATGGGTTTGACACCCAGTTCCTGGTTCAGGGTGGCACGCTGGCTTTTTGCATCCAGAGGCCAGATCCTGCCAGTGCCATGCGGCAGCAACTCTCCAGCCAGCCCTGCTGGTGTCGGCGTTGTTCTGTGCAGGGGAAAGCGCTGCAAGGTAATCAAATGCTGACCTCCAGTTATTAACCTCATCTTCTTAATCACCTCCATTGAGCGCCTTAATTGCTGAACAGGGATGGGAGGACCTGGCTGCTTCCACCCGAGATTAACACGCAGCCTGGCAGTCCCCTCCTGTCCGTCCCGGGGGACGTGCTGCTCTGCTCTTTCTCTAACTCATCCACTTACCCCCAAAAAAGGTGGAAATGGTTCTCTCCATAAATACGGTGATTTATCAGCAAAATTCAGGGAACCACCCTCATCTTTTCCTCCACTTGGTCAAAGAGGTGGTACAGCCCCATGTTGTGGAGAGCTGGTGGCCAGGGATGTGCTCAGCATTGCTGTCACTCCTCATCTGCTGGCCCCTACATTGCCTGATGGGGTGCTTTGCTGAGAAGGCACCGTGCTGGCTGCCAGGCTGGGAATGCCGTACGTGGCCTTGTTCCTGATGGGAATCAGTGATTTGGGCCAAAATCCGTGCTTTTGGACAATACACAATGAAATCTTGCTCGGTGGCTGCAAGGAGGGGAAGTTCCAGCACTGCTCTGGGAGGCAACGATCAAGGATGCAGAGTTGATGGCGCATCCCTCCAGCTGCCTGCCTGCCCCTTTTCTGCCCTTTTTTTGCATTAAATTGAAAGTAAACAGCCTTCATCCACTTCCATCCCCACACATGGGACCATTACTGTGAGGGCATCACCTGTCTGCCTCTGGAGCTAGCACGGAGCCAGAGAAGCTCATGGTTAGTCCCCTGCCAGGTAGAAGCTGCTCCACCATGTCTTGGCCAGTGGCTCCTAGAGATGCTGTTGGACATCCTAATGGCTCTTGCATTCATGTTCAGGCTGCTTTAGGATGTGTGACTGATTAAGGGCGCCAAAAAGCATAGTAGGAAATGCTTTGTCTGGGGTACACAGAAGATGGAGCTGAGGAACGTTAGCCCAATGCATGGCCCACATGACAATGGAGAGAAGAAGTGATGTGATGGCCCAGAGAGATGTGTAGCAGAAGCTGAAATGGTCTTTCTAGCTAGGAAGCCTCCTGGCAGCCCTGCCTGCTCAGGAGCAGGCAGCACTGCCGGCTCTCCCGCCTATACCCTCCTCATCCCCTGGCAGATGTCTGACGGCTTCCCCTGGGGAGCCAAGATGATGGCTTTGACTTCTCATTTCCTCCCGGTGTGTTTAATTGCCTGATTATTTTTTTTTTCCTTTAGGACTGGGAGACAAGGGAGGAAACGTGGCCAAAGGAAGACAGATGTATGGAGAAGTCCAGGTGACAGATTGAGGGATGCTATAAGCACAATAGCCAGCCTGATGGATTGATAGATTAGACAGGGAATATAAATAGCAAGCATAGTTTATCTACACCCGTTTTATTTTCCTCTTGCTTATCTCTTTATCTCTCCTGGTGTTATTTTCCTCCTGCTTATCTCTTTATCTGTCCAACCCGAGGATGGAGGAGAGGGGGGGAACAAGTGGGTGACAGAAGCAGGATGGATGAGTTCAGGTTACCACTGCTTTTGCAGCATCCAAGCAGGCAAGTTTTCCCAGCCAGGGAGGATTAGGAAGCAGACTCAGATGTGCACACTGACACAGTTCTTCCCCGCCNGGGGATGCTGCGGGTCGGAGGGTCAGCTCCTTCCTCTCTCTAGCCTGTCCTCACCCAAGAAATTAGGGCAGCTGCCGAGGCGGTGAGCTCCGCTTGTCTGGATACCCAGTGTTTCCATCCGACAGCCGGGCAGTGCCGCTGCTTGATATTCCGGTCAGGCGCTCAGCGCGGCAGCAGCAGCACCAGGGAAGGAGGGAGGGGAGCCCTGCTCCGATGAGCTGTCAGCTGCCAGCTCGCCTGCCCCTGCTGCCCGGCTCTCCGCCCCGGCTGGCCGGGCGGGTGCCGGAGATGCCACGGCTCCCCAGCAGTGGGGCTGCTGGAGATGCTGGTCTCAGGGAAACCCGCTGCCCCTTGATGCCTGCACTGGGTGTGAAAGAGGGAGGTGTCCAGGATAGGTTGCACCTGGTTTGGAGCCTTTTCTAAGGGGGTGATGAATGAGAAGGCTTTGAGGAGGTCAGTGAGGATACCAGAAGTACGAAGCAACCTACATGTATGGACCAAGCAATCCAGCAAGGACACAGAGATGAATGTCATACCCATCTATACAATTGTAACTGGCCAGAAGGGGTGGCTGGGGGTCAGGTATTCCCTGTCTCTTCCCATACCAGAGTTAAGGGACATCAAGTGAACCTCCCAAGGGCCATGCTTGACATGCCCAAAGAGGTGGTACGTGCCAAAGGACGTGACCGAGTCGCGGCACTGCTCACCCTGGGCCATGGTGGATGTTTACATGGACCAGGAGGAGGTTGGACATGAGATGTGACTGGTGCCACGCGGGTCCTTCCCAGCAGCTCAGCGATGTCACATCTGCTCCGGGCACCCCACCAGGAACAAAAGCGAGAGCTGGGGGAAGCATGCAGGAGCTGCCAGCTCCAGGTGTGGGCAGGATCGCTCCCTGCTTCCAGGCATGTCTGATGGTCTTAATGGGCCACCTTGGAGCCCTGTCCCTCTGAGTTAATGAAGTCATGGACAGGAGACAGATGGCATCTCCTCTCCTTGGAAGACTTGGCTAAAATCCAGAGAACAGGACAGTGCAGAGACACGGGGGGGACACAGTGGCTGGGCACACGCGGGAGCCTCCTCGCCATCCCCTCCTGCCACACAGCAAGGGAAAATCCAGGGCCAGAGATGACAGTAACTGTTCTTTTTTTTTTTCCTTTTATCTCAGTTGTTTTTGGTTGCTTTTTTGCTCAAAAAAAAGCATTTTTTAAAAAATATATTAAACAGATACATTTTACTGAGATGTCTCTTGGCTGGAGCCACTGACAAGAAATGACCATCCCCAAATAAATGGCCTTAAAAAAACCCCTCCCAAACAAAAGAAATAAATAAATACATAAATAAAACATTTTTTTTCTTTTTCTTTCTTTCTTTTGTTTTAGGTTTCAGGGTGGGTGTTTTTTGTATGGAATTGTGGCCCAGAGGTCTCCGCCGCTGTCTGTGACAGCAGTGTCCACGGGCCAGATGCCAGGTCCTTCCCATATGGGGGTGATGATGCCTCGACAGGCACGAGATGCTCGTGGAGAGGCACCATGAGAGATCTGCTGCATCTCGGAGGCCTGCAGCGTGGTCTCCCCATGCCATGTGTGAGGGCATGGCCACAGGAAGGGTCACGGGGGATGTGGAAGCGAAGGCGCCAGTAAAAACCTCTCTTAAAAAGACTACAAAAATTGTGGCGCCAAGTAGACCACTGCTGGAAGGTCCTCACGGTGGGTTAAGCATTTGCTCCAGCAGGGCCAGCAGCTGCCAATGACTGAGCCGCATTCCCCCTGGCCACTGGCACGTCCCCCCCAGCCACCGACACTCGAGCAAAAGCTGTGCCACAAGGCGGCTGTGCTGGCATCGTCCCCACGCTTGGAGCCAGCCTGCACTGTGCAAGCCATGCCTCCTTCATAGTCCCGTTGGCGTCCTCCATCCACTCAAGCCCTGCGTCTCTTTGGCCGGTCGCTGGGTGTACCATGGAAGCACGCGGTTGGCACTAAGGTAAGGCCTTGATTTAATTTTTTAGGGTGGTTATTCTTCCCCCCCCCACAAGGAGTCCTTTCTCCTGGCCCCCTTGCTCCAAGATCTGAGCAGCCCTAGCCATTAGCTGCACAGTTTGCCTGTCTCCTGCTCTACCGCATTGGGCAGCTTGGCATTGAAGGCCCTCAAGGAGGACTGGATCCTTGCCACCTCGTTGTTGGCCAACTTAAGCCTGTGGCGGAGCAAGCAAGTGAAGAGGTCAAGGCGAGTTTTTCCAGGGGGTGACAACCTGTTCACCCGGTCCCTGATCTCCAATAGCTGGAGCATGGCTGAGTCCTGGGAGCCCTGGGTATAGGGGTAGTCCAGCTGAAGGATCAGGTCACGAATAGCATCTGGTTCAAAGGGCAGGCTGTAGCCGAAGACTTGCAAGCTGTTGATTTTCATGTATCCCAGGTTCTTGGAGGGATCTGCCATCTCCAATGGTTCGTAGTAGATTGTCTCATTGGAGCTGTCATCCAGAGACTTGATGCGGCTCCGCAAGTAGACGTGGACCGTTTCAAAGAAGGTCTTCCACTTGTTACCCAAGGTGAGTGTCCAGTTTTGGCACTGGGCAGAGGCATCTACGTTAGTCCTTTCCCAGTCTGGGAAGCTGCCCTCATTGACGGGCATGAACCAGCTCTCTGAGTGGCTCCCCCCAAAGGGGTTGACGTAGATGGCCATGACGGGCTCCAGCGTGCTGTTCTTGGTGAGGCAGATCTGCAGGGAGAGGGCCAACATTATGTGAACCAGTCCAGGCTTGTACTTGTTGCTCTTCAGGGTCAAGAGCATGCGTTTCCTCCAGGAGGGGTCAAACCAGCTCCCCAGGCGCATGTCATTGCTGATGAAGATAGAGTGCACCTCAATACGGCTGTCCCGTTTCTGCAGGAGGTACTTCAGTTCCAAGTCCTGCAGGTCCGTCTCCAACCCCAGGTAGTGCTCCAGTGAGTCAGCCACCTCGGGGCGGCAGAAGCCCTGGGTGAGCACGTAGCCATGGTTGCAGGTCCCGCAGCGGGTGCTGTTGTCCTCAGCACAGCTGGCACAGGCTGGCCCCTCGCCCAAGGCACACGGTATGGATCCCTGGCAGGAGGGCTGGTCGGAGGGACATGTGCAGCTGTGGTTTTCTTCCAGGAAGGTCCCAGGCATGGTGGTCTCACTGCAGTACAGGAGTGACTGTGCGCGGCTCCACCAATAAGGGAGGGACCTGGCAGAGAAGAGATGCAGGAGGAGAGGCACTTATGTGGCATCTTTAGGGGTGCGACCAACTTTCCCATGGAAGAGCTGCCCACCTTGCGTTCATTTTTCTGCAACACTGGTGGCCCTCCATGAACCGAGCCCCATTTTCCACCTCCAGGCTTGGACTTAACCTCTCAAGCCCACATCCCAGGGTGGCTGCCCCCACTGTCTGCTCAACCCTGGGCAGCCCTCCAGCATGGCGGGAGCTCCTCCAGTCCAGCCATGGGGAGATGGGCTGTGGGTCTGAACCCCCTTCGGGGCTCGGAGCAGTGTGTCCAATGTGGGACAGAGATGCCATGGCATCTTACCTCTCCTTTGGCAGTCTGAAGCGAGGTTGCCGGTGGCAGCGTTTGCTGAGGTTAAAGAGCCGCCGGATGAGTCGGTGGGTTTTCCTGGAAAGCAGCTTCAGGCTGGTGCCCAGCTGCTGGTAGCGATGCTGGATGTCCAGGTCCATGGCCCAGAAGTGGGAGATGGCCGTCCTGTTCAGGAAACGGTCCCCAGGGAGCCTTTTCACCAGGGCCTGAAACTCCTCTGCCAGGGGAGAAAGATGGCATCAGCAGGCCCAAGACAGCAAGCAGTGAAGGTAGGGCTGGAGCCAACCTCCCTCCAACCACGCCCTCAGGTCTTCAAAGAGAGATGACCACCCGGGATCCTGCCCTGGAGCCTCACCACCCAGCCTGGACTACTCCCAGATGAGGGATGGCAAGGAGGGTGGTGTCTCCCTAGCCTCACCTGACTCCTCGAACTGGCCGTGGTGGCTCTCCCAGGCTCGCTGGAGCTGGGCCAGGCTGCCCTCCAGCGCCTGGACGTCGGCCTCGGGGCAGTTGCAGCGGGGGAAGGCGGGCTGGCACTGGCAGTGGCAGTCGCTCCGGCGGCACACCAGCTCCCCGGCTGAGCTGCAGGCGATGTAGCTGAGGGCGGCCGCCACGAACCGCTCCCGCAGGTAGGAGGGGAGCACCGTCTGCAGCCCTGCAAGCGGGAGGCAGCCCCGAGAGCATCAGGGCACGCACAGAGCCCATTGAAAACATCCCCCAGGTGAGAAGGGAGTGAGCCTTCCCCCTCCCCGGGCTCCCACCCTCCCGTGATTTTCATATCAACTTGCTGTGGAGCCGCTTGTCTGGGTTCTGCATCGATCTCGGCTCCTTTTGGCAGACGAGCAACAACCTCATCCTGCCCAGCTTTGATTATTTTCATCCCCCCTCCTCCCCAGCCCTTAAATTAAAAGCAGCATCTCGAGCCAGCATCCTCCCCTGCACGCCCGCGAGCATCCCATGGTGGCACTCATCCGTCGCCACGTCCCCACCAGCCTGGTCCTACCTTGGAGCTGCACTTTGTTCTCAGGGCTCTGCACCAGGACTGAGCTCACTGAATCCAGGTTGTCATAGTTGCTGCAGCCGAGTGGCCCTGTCCGCGTTTCGGTCACCTAAGCAGGGGACCCACATGCCGTCAGGGACACAGGAGGGGACCCAGGGCGCCTGCCACCCCGCCAAAAGTGCTGCAAATAACCCCTGGCCAGGATTGCCATGCCCCGCTCCCCGTAGCAAGGCGATGCTTGGAGAAGAGAACTAATTGCCTGCTAATTGGCTTGTTGACAGGCGGCAGCCCTGCCTGCAGCCCGCTGAAAAATGTGCCTTCATTAGCGTGCCCAATTTCCCATAAATAACGTGGATGTTCTAAGTTTGCCTGTTCTCCCCTTCTGTCTCCCCTCCCCGGGGTGTGATGCTGCTTTAGGGTCTCGGCCAGCTTTGAGGGGCCGCTGTCGCCCTGCGCTGCCCTCCCCCTCACACCCTTGCCTACCTTGATGGCGGCTGTGGCGATCTGGATGTGGTGAAGCCGGCGCAGCGTGCTCTCCCGGTCAATGAAGTAGGAGGCTGCCAGCTGGTGCAGGGTCTCCAGTGAGACCCCCGAACTGTTCCCGGCCCCCATAGCGGGCTCTGCCCTTCGGTTCAGCTTGCGCTTGTCCACAAAAATGGTCAGGGACTCCTCTCCTGGGGGGACACGCAACGATTTTGGGGGGCTGCTGGGCTCTCCCCCTTCCCCTGCTTGGCTTTATTTCTCCTGCGGTGCTTATTTTCCCCCCTTCCCTCCTTTGCACGCTGCCTTGGGCAAGGGAAGCAAGCAAGGAGCGAGCGGGGAGCGAGCACCCACCAGCACTCACCTCCCAGCGTGGCGGCGAGCAAGAAGTGGGTCCCATACTTTTTGATGAGGCTGTCGGTGATCTGCTGGGGGCTGGGCCGGCGTCCCAGCAGACGGATGTTGCGGATGAATTCAGGGGCCAGGGGAAGCGGCAAGCTGAAGAAGTCTTTCCTCTCCAAGGCCAAATTATTCACTTTCCAGCGAGCAAACTCTCTGCGGGAGGAGAGCAGCGGTGGGGAGAGGGTTCAAAGCTGGCCTGGCCACACCACGTGCATGCTGTCCCGTGTCCACCTCGGGGCAGGGGATCAGTAGGTGGAAAAATTCCCATTGGGACCATCCCAACCTTCCTAGTGCTGTGTCGGAGGTGAAGGACCTGCTGTGTGCACTTGCCAGCTATAGATCCAGCCGGAATGAAAGCATCGTCCCTCCCTAAGCCATCAATGGCGATAATGAGCTACAAGCAACGGAGATGCCTGACATTGATTAATCAGGCACCTTCGGTGGACATTAATCACAGCCCAGGGCAGGGCCAGAGCCTTTTCCAGCCCACTGGGCTGGATGGTCCTCATCCATCTTCCATCCCCATCCCTATGGACCCGGGTGAAAATCCGACATCTGGGGGTTTCATGGTTTCAAGTATTGGCAGCATTCTGTAGGAAGCTGGAGGTGTTGGGATGTGGTGGGGTTGGTGGTGGGTCCCCTCATAGCCCTGGAGGCTGTGAAAATGCCTCCCCATGGCCCCACCAGCCCCCAAGCATCACCCGGCCCTGGTGGGGAGCCACCAGCCTGCCGCTGCCTCGAACTACCAACGGCCCCGTAAACAACCAGCGGCTGATTTCAGTCTAATCTTTGGCATTTTGCTCTAATTAAAACCAGGCGGAGGCTTTCAGACAGTTTAATTAGGGCTGGTTGGGAAAGGAAGGAGAGGGAGGAGGAGGAGGAGGAGGGAGGGGTGGATGGGCGGATGGGCACAAAGCAGCCTAGAGGCTTGGTGGGTGCCAGTGGCCTCCCATTATGACTTTTGGGTCCAGCAATTAGGATGTTGGGGCCACAGGCAGAGCTGGGGGTGGTGGTGGGGGTGTATGTTGCCTCTCCCCTTGCACACATGCTCCCTGGGTGCTGGGGCATGTGGGGCTGGGGGGTCAGGAGCCCCACACCAGTTCCCCCCCCCCCATCCCATCCCGCAGGCAAAGCAAGCCCTGAAGGCTGCTAGTGGGTTCTCCACCTCAGAGGAGGCACGAGCCAGCCGCTCTCCCTCCAGCTGCTCCCTCCTGTCCCACCACCGTCACCAGCAGCATCCCCGGGGTCCCTCAGCACAGCAGCATCAGCATGTAGGAAAGGGGCGAGGAGGGAGAGGAGCTCTCCGGGGGTGCCGGGCTGCATAACAAGGCTGCCATCCCGGCACCCGCGTCAGATCCCGCGGGAGGCAGCGGCCGGGCTCTGCTCCGCTGCTGGAAACCCCCAGGGCTCGGCACCATGGAGGAGAGGAAGGGAAAAGGGCTTGTTAGCAGGAGGTGACAGCGCCAATTAGCGCCAGGAGACAGTGGAGTGGGTTGCCCATGCTGGCTGTCATGGGCCGGCCCTTTGATGGGATCAGTGGACCCCACTGCTGCCAAACCTGGTTCTCTACTGGCAGGAAACCCCCTCCAGCATTGGCCCCCGTGCATGTACCATCCCACTGCCACAGCCACAGGTGATGGCACTGGGGACATGCCAGGGTGTCAGGCAGGGTGGCTTTTTGCGAGCCCCAGCAGCATCCCAGCCCCAGTCCAGGCAGGCTCAGTAATTTGGCACAGAGAAGTCTTTGTGCACAGCAAAAGGATGAAGGACCATCTTTCTGTGCCTCCCACCATAAGGGCTGTTCCCATCTCAACCTGCCCACCAAATCACTCCCGGCTCAGGGCAAATCCTGCCTGGAGCCCATCCCAGCCATGCCATGAGCATCTTGGGCGGCTGCTGTTATATTACCCAGGAGAGCAGCATCTCGCATACGCCCACCCGCCGTCTCTCTTGACGGGCAGCCTCCTCCTGCACACACGGGTCCACTCCGCTATGCCCCCCGCAGCCCCCTACACTGCAGCCCCCTCCCAGGGTGCCCGCTGAAGGGTTGGCCCCCGGCGCTGCCGCTCACCTGTAGATCCTGTACCTGGTGGTGAAACCCTGGCGGTAGCGCTCCATGAAGTCCACATACTCCTGGGCTCGGTAGAAGGGTCCCCGGTCGGTGAGGAGCCAGTCAAGGGGTGCCCGGCCCGAGGAAGAGGAGGATGATGAGGAGGAAGGGGTCGCAGGGGCGGCATGCTGCTGGGGCACCGTGCCGCCCGCCCCGCTGGCCACCCCCCAGCGGCAGCACGCACTCAGGGCCAGGAGGGCCAGCGGCCACGGGAGCATCGGCGGGGGCCCGTCAGCACGCAGGAGGTCCTGCCGCCCCATCCTGCTGCCACTCGGCCGGCTTCTTCATTCTCTCGCCCCACGGCAATCCTCTGGAACAGCCCTGCCCTGCAACAGCACCGTGCGAAGAGAGGAGCCCGTGAGGCCAGTGGCACGGGACAAGGTGCCAGGTGCAACCACATGTGGTTGATATTAGACTTTTCTTTGCATCCTGCCAGTGGCTGAGATGATGGATGGATGGATGGATGGATGGATGGATGGATGGATGGATGTCCACCCCAAGGCTGGCTGGGCTGATCACAGTGGTGTTTTGAACTCAATCAGCATTTATCTCAAGACAAGACCTTCCTGGTCTCAGCTCAGTATATATATGGCAGTATCTGCGGGAGCACAGAGAGAGCTTTGCTGGGAGCAGCAGCCCCGGAGCCAGAGCCTGAATTTGCAAGGTCCGGCAGAGCTGGGGCAAGGTGAGGTGGGGTGAAGTGTCCTGCCAGGCAGCAAGAGCTGTTTGCCTAAAAGTAGGGACCCCACCTCTGCAGTGCTTCCAGGGGAGGTGATTTTATTCCCCCGGCCTGTGAGGACGGTGGCTGGTGGGGGCTGGGAGCCCAAATGCTCGCCCCTGCCGAGCGCACACCAGCCCCACGCTCTCTCGAACGGGGCTTTGCCGGATGAATCATCGTGCTTTAACATGTATTATTATTTTGAAAAAAAAAACATTTCTCCCTCTCTTCTATTTTTAAACCCTTAAGGGTGCGCTTTGATTACGCTTTCTCAGCTTCTTGCTCAGCCTTCGAGGCTGAGGCCCTGTTAATTTTAAACAAAAGCTGAGATTTTCGCATCACCAGATTGGGGGTGCCAGGGCAGTGGGGCAGGCAGGAGAAGCAGGCAGGGTTTTATCTGTCCCCCCCTGCACTGTTTTTCCACGTCATCCTGATTTCTCCCAGCCTTGCAGGCAGCTGTATAACGCCCAAGTTGTTGCCTCCTGCTGCTGGCAAGTGGAGTCCCCCATGGCCATGATGTGGCTAAATCCTGGCCCAAACGAATGGCCCCCCCATGCCGGGGTGGGCAGGGATTTTTGGGACCAGCAATGTCAGGCTGGTTTCCTCGCTCCACACCTTGAGGGTTAGAGGGGGTGTCCCCCGCTGAAACGTGGCAGGACCCGACGGCGGCTGCTCACAGAGCTGCTCGTGCGCTGCCACGTGCGGGTGATGGCTCAGCAGCCGAGGCACTTCAGCTGCTCTGAAATCTTCCCTGCCTGCTTCCCTGCCTGCAACCAAAGCTGGGCCAGGGGGAAGCAGGCAGCCGGGATGCCACGGCTGTCCGAAGCAGGTAGGCACCTTGCTCTCCTCCCCAGGAATATCTGCAGATGCAGTTAAAATTGAGTTGGCCTGGGGACCGAAGGAGCACGTGAGGCTCGGGATTAAACCCTGCAGCTGTGCGTCCTGCTGCTGCGTTGTGCGGGGTGACCTGGGGAGCAGGGACAAGCTGCTATGCCCGGGAGGGCACGGTGGGAGCCAGGGCCTGGCAGCAAATCCTACGGATGGTTTAGATGCTGACCATGGGCTAAGCCCTCCGTGACAAGGAGGAAAACAGCACTCCCAAAGCGAGAGCACTCCTTTGAGCAGCATCTTTCTAAACCCTGCGCGTGGAAACGCTCTGCTTGTAGCATTAAATATGGCTGTGCCAGCAAAAACACCTTGCTTAAATAGCCAGCACGTTAGGTAGCCTGCCTGTTGCACCACGAACGGGCTCTGCACTGCCACTCTCCTTGGTCTGTCATCTCCTGTCGCTTTTAGTTGGCTCCTGACCGCCCCAGCCGAGGTGGAGCCGGGGCGGGGGGCAGGGGCTGCTCCCTGGCTGGCCCCCTCTCCCCCCACCCGGCTCTGTACAGCCAAAAGGATGCTTTTCCATGAGCACCGTGGGAGAGTAGCATCATCCATTGCCACGTCACACCACCGCAGGCTGGTATGGACGGTCTCACACCAGTCATCTCCCTGCCCTCCCCGAGGCTTTACTGGTGTAAATCAGGAGGATGTGGCAGCATCCTTCCTTTGATTCAAAGCATGGAGGGGATTTTGGGGTCGGGGGGACCAGGCAGAGCACTGTTTCTTCCAGAAAACCATCCTGGGGGCTAACAGCTTCCCACCAGCACTGACTAGTTCCCTGCCAGCACCAGTGTGGGTGGCACCCCCACCTGCCTCCCCTGAGAGGGGCTCCCTGTGCTGCCATTCCCCTCCAAACCCCCTCTCCCACCTCCCCTCCCAGCAACGCAGCTCAAGGCAGCAAACTTCTTCTGGGTGACCATCGTGGGGACAGATACTAGGGATGGAGCCACCTTGGGTCACCTCTTCCCTCGGGCTGCTGTCCCCAGACAGCCTGCTCTGCTGCCTTTCCTGGGGAGCTTATTCCGAGATTCATGGCTGAATGCGAGACATTTCCTTGTGGCCACCTCATGTTTTACCACAGAGCAATAAAAACAACGAGAATTGCGTACTTCCAGCGCTTGACTGGTGCAAATCCAGAAAAGGTCCCCTCCTGGTGTGCAGAGTACCTTAAAGCATCAAACTTTCCAGATTGCTACATAAGCTCTTAGTTACACCTGCCTCTTATTTACACCGTGAGTGCTGGCACCTCTGAGCCGGGCTCTTGCCTGGGGACGGGTGCTGACGCACGCGAGCATCCTTGCCAACAGAAACTTGAAGCCCCAAGTCGGGCAGGAACGGGAAAGCCACTGCGGGCAGGAGAGCCTGCAGCGGGGCCGCACTGAGTTACGCAGCGAGCTTATCCCCAAGGAGCAGCTTTCCTGCACCATTGTTAGCTGGGCTAATTTATTTGCTCGTATCGATCAGGGGTTATATAAAACAAGTACATGCAGAAATTGCTATAGCTCCATATAGTCCTTAGTCCACACAGCTTGTTTGTGTGTGTGTGGGGCTCTGGTTTTGCTGAGGGGCTGCTGCTGCTCTGCAGGGTCAGAGCAATGCTTATTGGGGTGCACCTCCATCTGCTCACACCACCATCCTCCTGGGATGCCGGGGAGAGCAAAGCTCTTTGGAAACAAGTAACCCCCTTGACCTTACTACTAGAGCTGGAAATAACTTTCTAATCACTTTTCCTTGATCCAAAAGAATGAAGATTTGATGAGAAGCATCTGACTACTCTTTTTTTTTTTTTTTTATTTAGGGTTTTGCATCACAAAAGCTGGAAAACTTCCAGCTTGTTATTTTTTTTTCCTTCCCCCTTCTATAAAAACCTTAAAGCAAAGGAAGAAGAGTGCCAATGCAAATATTCTTGGCAAACTTTCCCAGGACCACAACCTCCTTCCCAGCCAAGTCTTCCTGATCTTGTTGCACCCTCCATGTCCCCGTTGCCTGCAGCAGAACACCCTGGTGTCCCTCCGGTGACGGCCGGTGCACAGCCCAGACTGTCACTCATCACAAGCTGCATCTTAAAAATAGCTTGTTGCGATTTCTAGAGGCACTCTCCCACCCTTGAAATGGCAACGGGATTGCTTCTGCAGTGGGTGTCCTCATCCAAAATGGCTTGAGAGACCAAGGCAGGATGGTGTGAGGTGTGGATGGGGATGCTCGTGTGTCTGGTGAACAGCTCGGGTGAGCTGCAAATGCCTTTCTTTACTGCCCTTGGAGCTGATGGCGACAGCAGCAACATCCTGCAGAGTAATGCCGAGGTCCTGCTTGCTTCCGTGCCGACGGCATCTCCGGAGCCACACGCTCCACCACTAATCAGGCCAAGTTTGATAATTAAGACGTTAGCTAATTGTCGGAGACATTAACATTGATTTCTGCCCTTTCATGCTGCAGGAGCGGATCTAGAGATACACAAACTGTGAAGCGTGCGCTGGGGAGAGGCTGTGGTGGTATTTGCTGGGTGCCGTGGGGAAGCACAGGACTCTGGACAGATTCCGGCACTACCCCCTGTAAATGCTGAGCCAAAGCAGCCCCCGATGTCTGTGCCAGGCAGAGTGATACCTGTTGGACGCAGAGCTGTGGGATGTGCCCAGCCATGGAGGGGGGGTGACTGGTCCCTGGGGCCCAGCGGGAGCAAAGGCACATCCGTGCGGGAGCAGGGAGCGATGGGATCAGGTCTGTAGCTCCCTGCGGATGCCTTTTAGTGGAAACGAACGTCAAACCTAGCGACTGAGTCACCTTCTCATTAAACGTGGGAAAGCTTTATCAAATTAAGGCCACTTAAAAGAGTCTGGGCAGAGGCTAAGTGCAGTTTAGTTTCTGAAGTGGATTGACTCAGCTGAGCCGTGCCTATGTGAATTCACGCAGGCACCCAGGGCACCTCTTGCTCTGCCGCTTGCATCCCCTAGGACAGACAATCCTAAAGGGCTCGATCCTGCAGGATGCTTAGCCCCTTGCTCCAGAGCCACCAACCTCACTTGGGGCTCCATGGGACGCAGCTCCCTTGCGCCCAGCCCTGCCTCTCCCTGCCCGCACCGCTGCCTCCTCTGCCCTCCCTGCTCTGCCATGGTTTGCAATGGGCAGCTCTCGGCACGGTGCAGCGTGGTGCCGGGCTCACATCCGCACGCTCCCAAGGAAGCACTGGTGCCTCATTGATCTGCCGGGGTAATTAAGAGAGCGAGCCAGGCACTGCCGGAGCGACAGCAGCACGGTAATCGCTGGCAAAGTGGGCATGGCGGGGTGCTGTCAGCCGCCTGGCACCCGGCCTGCGGAGACATGGCTCTGGGCAGCAAGCGTGGGGACAGTCACCTCGGAGCCTGCCATCCCTGCCCAAGCAGTAATGTTAAAGATCACAGTGGTGGCTGTGAACTGATTCTCACGAGGCTCCTGCAAACCACCCCCCTGTAGCCCGTTCAGTCACTATTGCTAAGTGACTTTAAGTCACTGCCTTCCCCCCCCCAGCTCATGAGACTGATTTTAAAACCTGCAAGACTTGATGATGACTTGGGTTCCTTTTATTAGCTTTTCTTCACATCCTTAAGAGCAAGACACTTGAAGATGAGAGTAAAGGAAAATAGCAGGAAATCCCAGGACTCGGGGAGCTAAGGATTTGCATAAGACATCAAATGAGATGAAGCCTGGGCTGCCATCAGGGGATAGCAGCTGTGTGCACCGTGTCGCACCAGTGCCATGTGTTCTGCCCTCTGGCTTTGCTCACCCGAGACTTTCACACCCACAGGCAGAAAGCTTCTTAAAAGAGCAATGTGCAAAGCACAACTCCCCCCCAGCACGGCGACGGCAGCAGCAGCGCTGGCTTCCCCCGCTTTGTGCCGAGCTCTCAGCCTGAAGCACCCCTACGCGTGGGTCTCTGGGGCCGGACAAGAGCATCCCTGCACACCAGAGCTGGGGAAGAGCATCCTGCAGCCCCCTCCCTAGAAAGAAGGGCTCTTTCGCCCACCCCCCTCACCTCCCCCCGCCCCACCACAGACCCTGCTGACAGCAAGCAAGCCGAGAACCAGCCTCATGCAGGAGCTGGAGGCAGTGCAAGGTGAGGACTGATCCCTCCCATCCCTCCCTTGCCTTCACACAGGTGACAAGTGTCACAGGTGGGAAGTGATGCACGGCAGTAGCTCAGCATTTGTGGTACAGGGTAAATAAGGCAGCGGATGGCTGGTGCTGGGCAGAGAACCAGGGGGAGATTTAGGGTGCCAGCCCCCTTCCCAACACTCCGCTTCTCCCCAGGCCTCAAAACTGTCACTGAACCCCCACCAAAGTCAGCTCTGCTTGGAAAAAAAGTGCAGGGGGCTCCTTGCAACATCTCCGGGGCTGGTACGGACCCTCCTGGCTGCTGACAGAGAGGGGACACTGACATCTGCCGGCAGGTCCCACCCGGCCCCGCAGCAGCCAGGCTCACCCTGCCCGGCCCCGGGACCACCGCGGGGGCAGCCCGGGTACCCGCCAGCCCTGTCCCAGGGCAGCCTCGGAGGGCAGCGGCATGCGGGACCCCCTTAAGAAGGGGCAGGACAGGGTGGACATCACTGTGCCGAGAGCTGATGCTCTCCAGCTCGGTGCCTTAAAGGTCCGGAGTTTTGTTTCCCACTGGAAAAAAATTAAGTGTTTAGGGAAGGGAATTGAGCCTCGCAGCCGGGGACCCCCCCCGTCTCCCAGAGCTGCCGGTACCAGAGGTTACCGGGCACCGCGTTGGTACCCGCACGCAGCGTTGGAGGCGAGCGAATGTCTTCCGACAGGTGACCCGCTGCGCGCCTCGGCCCGGTGCTCCGGCGGGAGAGCCGGTGGCAGCGGGGCCCTGCGTGGCAGCACGGGGGATAGGAGACCTCTCCTGTTGACTTATATATACCCAACAGTAAAGTAGGTGTTTGAGCATTTCGGGGGGCATCTCCCCCACTCCCTGCGGCCCCGGGGCATCTCCATCGGCATCTCCCTCGGAGCAGGGCACCCTGCGCAAGCGGCAGCAGGTTTCCTGCCTCCCGGGCATCCTGTTTATCCCGGCAGCCTGCCAGCACCCGGTTCCACCGGGCCGGTCGTAGCCCCGCCGGACCTCCTGGGCCCCCCACTCGGGCACCGGGGTGGCTACCGCCCGGGAAGGGCTGGTTGCCTTCCTCTATCCCCATCCTTAACGTGGCGGCTGCCAAGCGAGCCCAGAGCAGGGAGGCAACTTGGCCAAGGTCACCGAGAGAGCCGGCGGCGGCCGAGTCGCGTCTCCACCGTGGCGCACGGCGGTACCCGGGATCTCCGCCGTGCGGGGCCGCCGCTCCCCGCGCAGCGTTCCTTCCCCTTCCCGCCCGCCGACGCACCCAGCGGAGGGGGTCTCCACGCCGGCCTCACCCCGCCTTACCCCCGACCCCACAGACTTACCCCAGGCTCCCGCTCAGCGCCGGCGGGGCACCGGCCGCCTCTCCGTCCCGTCCCGTCCTACTCCGCTCCGCCTCAGCGGCCCCGGGCCCTTCCCCGCCGCCGTCTGCCGGCCGCCCCGCGCCGCCCCACCGCCGGGCGGGCANTCCCGCCGCGCCGCTGCTGCTGCTCCGCGGCCGCCTCCGCCGCCCGATAATATATGCAGGGGCGGCAGCCAATAAAAGGCGCCGCCGGCCTCCCCGCGCCTTCCCATTGGTGCTGCCGCGTCCGGCGCGGGGCGGGGCGGTGCGGAGGGGGACACGCGTGGAGCGGAGCGGGGGTCGCGGCCCGCGGGCGCACAGCCCGGTCACCGGCCCCCACAGCCGCGGGGGGCTTCCGAGCCCCTGCCGGCCTCTCCCCTCCCTCCTTCCCGGGATGAAGGGCCGGGGGGGGTGTGTGTGTGTTCCTCCCCCCCCCCAACACGGTGGCAGCGCCCAGGGAGGGGTCGCTGCCTCGAGGCCCCGCTGGTGCGCTGGCACCGGCTACGGCCGGACATTTGAAGGCATCCCGGTTGTGCCAAATCGCACCATCAATACCGGTAAATGGTTAATGAGGTTCAGAATGTCGTGTGTGTGGGGTGTTACCGGCGATCGGCAGCAGGATGCCGTCAGTGACGCCGGATTTGCCATTCTCTGCTGTTCTCTTTTTTTAATGTTTTATTTATCTTTATGTATTATTCACACCTCCTGCCAAGCCCCTTGTTTGCTCCTCTTCGTGCGGTGTTAGGCGTTAGCAGGGTATAACTCTCAGGGATTCACCCCGTTTCCAAACAGGGGCTGAAAGGACCTTCTTGGTGATCCCTTCTGAAAAAGGCAATTGCACTTTTTTTTTTTTTTTTCAGGAAAACCCCTTTTAATGATTTTGTGTCCCCTGGTGAAAGAAGAGCAGTGAAGGGGCCTGGTGGAGGCCCTCCAAAGGGATTTGCCTGTACCCCCCAAAGGGAGGACTAAGCTCCATCCCACAAAACAACACTGCTCATTTTTCCTGATTTTTTAATTTTTTTTTTGTGCTGGCAGCTGCAGCTGACCAGTGCTCGTAGGGGACAGTGCTGCTGAAACACCTTCCCAACTAGCTGACTTCTGAAATGTCCTCACTGTTAAATGTTTAGTGCTCAGCTCTGATTGTTAACGAGGCTGCTGTTGAAAATGGGTAATTTCTGGTGAGCATGGCTTTTCCTCCCCAAAATGGAGTAGGGTCTGGGGAAAGACACCCACTGTGGCTTCTCTGCTCGGTGTGTTTGGGGCACAGTGGTGTCTCAATCATGACACCCACACTGCAGGGCTGGCACCAGTGGAGGAGAAATTTGGGGAAAACCCTGCAGCTGCTACATCGTAAGGGGGAAATCTCTTGCGGGGGATGGGGGGGGCGGGAGGGGGGAAGGGAGATTTTTTTAAAGAAACACATTTCTGCTGTGTGTGGTTTTCTTTGGAGGTACCAGGTGGGATGGAGCTGTGCCCTGCATAGGGAGCCAGCACGGACCTGGTGTGATGGGAGCTCCATTTCCAGGGCGGCGATGCCTCTGCACTCCTCTGCTCTGTGGGTGTCAGCTGGCAGGAGCCTCCAAGGGAGAAAACCAAACCGGGATGCCCGTGGCCGTGTGTTCCTGGTGGGGTGGGGCCTGGGCCTTTCATCCCGCATTGGGAGAGGAGAACATTTACTGTCAGACCATTTTGGCTGCAGAACCATGGGGGTCTGCAGGAAGGTTTGGCGGTCGGGCAAGCTGTTGGTGCTGCTTTGAGCTCAAAGAGAGTGGAAATAAAAAGCACCCACTGCAAAAAGAACTGTGAGGTTTGGGGTTGGCCCTTATGCTCCCAGTAATTTTTTTATTTTTTTTTTCCAAAACACACTGGCTTGGGGGTTTTGCGGGTCTGGAACTTTGGAGGTCTGGGACTTCTCTTGAGATTTTTGAGGTCTGGGATTTTTGGAGGTCCATGACTTCTCCTGGGGCTTTGGAGGTCCATGACTTCTGCTGGGATTTTGGAGGTCTGGGGTTTTGAAGGTCCGTGATTTCTGCTGGGATTTTGGAGATCTGGGACTTCAGAGGTCCGTCATTTCTCCTGGGGGGGTGGGGGTGGTATCTGTAAGTTATTCTCAGTGCAGGAGGCAAAGGCAGCCGTGCCGGGCCAGGCAGCACCGGCACCCCTCCCTCCACCGCACCGTTTCCGCAGCCCTCCCGGTTTCCCAGGGATGCGGAAAAAAATGGGGGACGCGGAGGAGGGGGGGGAGGCGCGGGGCCGGGGAAACCGAGCCTCCCCGTGCCGTGCCGAGCAATAGCCGTGCCGTGCCGTGCCGAGCCGCNCTGCCTGGCGGCGGGCAGCGGCCCCGCCGAGGCGGCGGCGGAGGCGGCGGCCAAGGAGCTGGAGTGTAAGCTGAAGAGCATCACGGTGTCGGCGCTGCCCTTCCTGCGGGAGAACGACCTCAGCATCATGCACGGCCCCTCGGCCGCCGAGCCCAAGCTGCTCTTCTCCGTACGCAACGATTTCCCCGGCGAGATGGTGGTGGTGGATGACCTGGAGAATACGGAGCTGCCTTACTTCGTGCTGGGTGAGCCTCCGGGCGGGCCTGCGGGCAGCGCCGGTACGCGGCGGGTCCCCTCCCCTCCCGGCAGCGGGCCCCGAGCGTCCCCGGCCGCGGGGCTCCTCCCTGCGGCACCGGCGTGCGGGTACCCTGCAGCATCTCTGCCCCGGTGCCGGTTCACTCCGCTGCAGCATCGCGGCCCCGGTGCCCGTTCACCCCACTGCAGCATCTCAGCGCTGGCTGCAGCACCGGGCTGGATGCTGTGGAGATGCTGCAGGCCTGGGGTGCTCGGTGCATCCCCGGGTTGTCATCTGCAGGGCTTGTCTCCAGCTCGGTGCACGGTCACTGACAGCTTGTGCTGGCAGGAGGCCCACAGTCTGCTTCCAGTGTGGCTGGGTAGAGGTGAGGGTCTCTGCTTTGTCTGCCCCTGAGCATGGTCACCTTTCCTGCAGCCTGGTGGAAAAATATTTCGGTGCCCAGCATTTCCCATCCCGCTTGTGTGTGCCATCTCCAGTACTCCTGCCCCCCAGGTTTAGGCTTTGGCCTGCTCACATGGTCCAGGTGGTTCCTGCCCGCCCTAGCCAGGCCTCTGTGCTTCACCCACTGCATGAGGCACATCTGCCCAAATCTGGTGGGCCTCTTCAGATTTCATCCACCAAAAAAGACAATGATTTGCTCCTTTGTTCGTGCTGGGATCAGAGCAAGGCCTCTGCCACTTGTGCACAGGGATTTGCTTCCCTCCACACCACCTGGAACAAACCACCGAGATTTTTAATTTTTAGTGATATTTGTGCAGAGTACCAGTTTCCTACCACCACCCACCCGTAACACCCCACCCCACCCCGGCCCCAGGCTGTTTCTTTCCTAGCAGTCCCGTGGGGGCTGTGCACAACTCCTGCAAGCCTTGTCCCTCAGTCGCCGCTCCAGTCGCACCTTGGGTGCCTGTGAAGTTTTTAAAATGCCACCCTTGTCTGGAGGTTGTCACAAAAATGAGGCACTGACGTGTCGCTTTGTGTGGCATTGCCCTTCTGTGTCACCCTTGTGTGTGGGCAGAGTATAGCGGTGGCCCCATCCTGGATTTTCTCCCCAGTGCTTCATCACCCTCCATGGCCTCTGGACCCGTCTGCTCCCAAAAAAGTCCCTGGTCCTGGATGCTGCGCTGGCTCGGGGCAGCGCTCGCCGCTGCATGGGCATCCCCCTTCTCCCATGAGAAAGGCAGAGGCAGGCGGGGGGCTGTTGATGCTATGGGGGGTGTTTGGGGTGCAGGGACACCCAGGGACAATTTGCTTGAGGCCGGGGGCCGTGCAGGGAGTGGATAGAGGGGTGTGCTGCCCGCCTGGTCCCCCAGTCTAAGCCCTGTGCTGCGGGATGCTGCGGCGGAGGCCGGAGAGGGTTGCCGTGGCAACGGGGCGGCAGCGCGGCGGATGCAGGGGGACGCGCAGGCATGGCCGCCAGCCCTGCGCCGCCTAGACACCCCAAAGGCGACCCGGGCGCTTGTCCGCTGTCCCCCTCAGACCCGCTCCCAGGGAGCAGGGTCCCAATGGGCCTCGGGGCCTGGGATGCTGCCAGCAGGGAGCATCTGGGCGGGGATGTATGGCTTTGATTGGGCAGTGGTCCCCAGGCATGGCTCTTTGCTGGTACTGTGGGGATTTCCCCGGGGATTTTTCAAATCCAGGAGGTGCCATACACTGGGCATCGCAGGAAAGGACCCACCAGCCCTGACAGACCCTGCTGCACCCAGGGTTGCACTGATGTTGCCAGGCAGGGATTTGCTTTCACCTCCTTCTGCTTATGGCCACCAGACAAATATGAGGATAGGTGGCCCCATGTCAGCGCACCCTGATGTCCTAGTGGTGGCCGGGGTCTCCTGGGCATTACTGCCTGGGATGTTGGTTCCCCAAGAGCCTCTGGGTGCATGGGGCTGTGGCAGCCCCTGGCATGTAGGGATTTGGGCTGTGGAGACACAGAGGCGGTTCCAGTACCAGGTCTCCCTGCCTGGGATGCTGAGGCTGGGGGCTCAGCTGGCGGGAGGGGGCACCTCGTAGACCCCCTCTTTGCCAGGGTTTTGACTTGGTGACTCCTGGGAAATGCCATGTTACATCTCCCTCCCTCCCATGAGAGAAGGGCTTGCTTGGAAGCTGGCATGGCCACTTTGCCATGTGTGGGTATTATTATTGTTGTTGTTGTTGTGCTGCTTTGCTGTGTGTATGGGGTGGTGGTGTTATTGTTATTATTATTATTGTTGTTAGCCTGGGCACTGCTTTTGCACGGCAGAAGCCCTGAAGTGCATTGAGCTTGTAAGACCCAGACTTAACAACTCAGAAGCTGCATCCTTTGGAGCCGGAGAGCCCACAGCCCAAGAAACCCATGGGCAGAGAGCATCTCTGCTGGTGCTGCGCACTCGGTGGGGATGGGACCATGTCAGGTCAATTCATGGAACCGGTATCAGTGGCTGTGTTTCCACAAGGCTTGTGCATGGCTGGAGAGTGTATTTGAGCATCCTTCCAGGAACCTGGCTTCATGCAGTGCTGATTATTCCATCCCTGGCAAACCACAGACCCATTAATTGTGCCCACCTTGTTGCATTTGAACATACGATAATGTGTCGGAGTGGCGGATAATCCCCACATCCACCTTTGTGTCTCTGAGCCAGGTCTGGTTTAGGGTGTCTCTACTGGGGAGGGAGCTGGGTGACTGCTCCTTCTCTTCTTGGTGGTTTTTGGATCCAGGGCCTGTGTACAGGGAAGGGGTCCCTGATGGAGAGATGCCCTGCCGGCTGGCGGGGTCTTGGACCAGACCTCAGGGTGCTGCCCCCAGGCTGGGGAGGGCCTGGGTTTGGGCTTGAAGCACTGCAAAGGGCAGGTGGTGCTGCATGGGTGCTCCTAGCAGTGGCACTCTGCACCTTGGCTCTGCCACGTGGGCTCTTGAGCAACTCCCTTGAGGTTGCTCCATGCCTCAGTTTCCCCATTGTCGTGGTTTGGGCTGGGCTGGCCACTAAAACGAATGACGGATGTTCTCTTTGACTTCTCTCCCAAGGGAGAGAAGAATGAGATAGAGAGAGAGACTTATGGATTGAAAAGAAAACTAAAGCTACTTTAATGAAATATTATTAATAAAAAGAAAAGATAATAATATAAAGAAGAACATAATGAAATATATAAAAAAAGCAGTATTGAGCTCCCAGGATGATGATCATGTCACCAGCAGGCACTGGGCAAGTCCCAGACTGGACTCAGCAATGGATGGAAGCTGAACTCAGGATCTGGGTTCAGGAACATACGGATTGGTATCAAAGGCAGACGAACAGAGCCCTCCTCAGACACCGGCCACTGAAGAAAGAGGCTGACCCCTTTGATCCCTCAGCTTTTATACTGAGTATGAGGCACATGGGATGGAATACCCTGTTGGTCAGTTTTGAGTCACCTGTCCTGTCCGCTCCTCCCTGCAGGTGGGACCCCTGTGTGCTCTTCTGCTTCCGACCCTCCAACCTGGTACATAACAAATTTAGCTGGCCTTGGGTGTTATACAAATAAGTATAAGCAGGAACCTCTTTGCATACTGTTCCTTGGTATTTACTATAAGCATCAGACCTTATCTGCTAGAAGCGGAAACTATCCGAAAAACATGCTGTTAATTTTAGTAGTTAGAAGAGGCTTAACTGAAAAGTATAATTACTGTAAAGAAAATTGGTTCTGTTTTGCCTCAAACCAGGACACCCATGAAGATGGCAGGAGCACGCAGGGTGGCACTGCGGCAGGGGAAGCAGCCAGGAAAGGGTCAGGATTGGGGAGCCCAATCATATCCCTGTGTCATCTCCCTCCGGCCCTGGCTGTCCCCCTCAAAATCCCCCTAAATAATTCAAGTGCTTTCAAGCTTGGCTGCTGTTTGTGGATACCAGCGTGCATGGTTTCTCCTGCCTTGGTGGCACCTCCCTGCCATGGTGGCTGAGCTGGGCATCCCACCGATGGGCACATGGGTCAAGGTTTTTTTCCCAGCTAGAGATTTGCTGGGGTCTTTGGAGAGCCACGTATGGTGCTTGCTAAAAATAGGGTGCCAGGGGTGCGTGTTGAACTGGGCACCCCAAAAATGGCTGTCACTCCCCACCCCTGATGAGATGCTCTGGTAGCATAATCAACTGAATGATGAGCGCAGAGGTTGTGGGCATCCCCTCACCGCTGGTGAGGCAGGAGCACTGATGGATGTTCCCCGAGCCAAGCTCTGTCAGGACTCGCCCATGCCAGTGGGGATGATGGGGACTCAGGGGCTGTCTGCCTGACCTCCGGGAGGTCTGCGAGGACCGGTGGGAAAGTCATGTGTGGGGACTGGCATCCATCCCCTTCATGCATTTGCTTGTCCCTGCTGCCAGCAGCGGTGAGCTGCGGGGGNGGGGATGCAAAAAGACAAGCAAAAAAGACATTTGCTTGTTCCTGCTGCCAGCAGCGGTGAGCTGCGGGGGGCTCAGCCAGGGGCCTGGGGGGGGACACGTTTGCATTGGCTTGCCTTGACCCACTGCCCCACGGCCTTGGATTTATATTTATCTTTACCCAGGAGGGTGAGGCATTGCTCGTTGCTTGCTCTGCGTGCACCATTTTGGGGTCTCATCCCCTCTCCTGGCTGTCCCAGTGCCAGAGTTGGGTGTGTCGAGTGCGTTGGTGCTCAGCCCTCCCAAATGTGGGGACCCCGTGGCTGCTCCCACATTGCTCCGAAAGCAGAGGGGCAGTTTTTTTAGGAATATTACCCCTTGTTTATGGTGAGGGGAGGCGCTCGGGCAGGGCTTTCAGCTTCTTTGTAGCTCCCTTTGCTAATGAACGGAGCATGTTTTAATTGTGCTGGCCGCCTTCTTGTGCACGCGCTGCCCCGCTGCCTGCGTTTGCTCAGGAGCAGCCCGGTGGCACGCGGTCCCCACGTGCATCGCCTTTCGTACTCGTACCCATAAAAACGCACACGGTTTTATACGCATGACCTCAAAAGGACTCCAACACCACCACCCCACCCCCCATTCCCCCTCGCCCTGTTTTGCTGCGGGTTTTTTTTTCCCACCTCCTGAATTTTCGGGAAGCGGCAAGGGCGTGGGAACAGGGATGGGGCTGCTCGCTGGGGCGCGCTGGGCTGCCTGCAGTTAAAAGCACCCGGCTTCATCCCGCTTTAAATCAAGGAAAGCTTCATTTGAAATGGTTGCCTTTCATCTTGTTTCGTGTTTGTTGCATTAGTTGTATTTTTTCCTGAAGGGAGGCTGAGTCTCGCTGGTTGGTGGCCATTAAGAAATGCTAATTAGCAGCTCAATATTCCCTGTCCGCTAACCTTCACACCCCCTTCTTCCTTGCTGCTTGGCTCGGCAGCATCCAGCCGCATTTGATATGTCATTAACTGGATTCACACTCCTGCAGGCTGCTAATTTTTTGGGCCCCATCCTTCACAGGTTACAAACTGGCGAGTGGGGTATTTATTAGCATCCTATCTTCCCGCGGCCTCTTGGGCTGAGCAGAGATTTGCAATGCAATTAAAAACTGCGTGAAATATGGTGTCTTTGACTCCTTTGCCCAAGTAATGCACTAGATATCTGAAAAGCAAAGTCTTGAAATGTGGTTTTGTGCATAAAATGGACTTGAGGAATGAGAAAGCAGAGCTGATGGGTCGAATTGTGCTTTCCGGGCACTGGATAATTCAAGATCTTGAAATACCGGATGGTTTCTCGTGTCCTG
>VUYV01000055.1:0-35440 GCA_008711295.1 Anarhynchus alexandrinus
AAATAAATAAAACCTTCATTTTTTTAATGAATTTGTAAAATTTGTTCAATTTTACTGGCAACTTCTCACCCACTGTTGGAGAAAGCAAGTGTCAATTCCTTAACAGTTCAGTAACAGAGAAGGAGAAAGAAAATAAAATTATATGTAAAAGATTGCTTGACCAGATGTAAGAAATTACATCTCAATGTTCACTAAAAGGATTAAGAATTTCTCATCATTAATCTGTTGTGTACTCTGCAGTTGCTCTTTGAGCAGGTCAGCTGTTGACAGCGATGGCAACACAGAACTTGGAAGCAATATAGAAAACACATTACATTACACACTCTGCACAGGGTATCTAGGAATACTTCTTGAACATAAACATGCAGCCCATCAGTCCTGTGGTCATCCAGAATATGTCAGCTTAAAAAATATGATCTAATTATCAAAGGGGGTCCTTTACAGTAGCTCTTACATATACTGTTCTGAATTCTCTTGGAATATTTTCTTGTACAAAAACTGAAAGATTAAACTATGATTATATGCAATTTTTTCTTTGCTCTAATACAGTGGTGATAGGCACAAGAGCTGTTATCTAGGTTATGATAAAAGGATATGTACCAGTGAGATACATGTGTACAACTACCTTAATGAATTTCATTGAGTGTGTATAAACACATACATATATGTATACACACATACACACTGAAGTGTTTATACGTATAGATAGACTCAGATACAGTTACTGATATATACTGGTTTATACAACAGTACCTCAGTATATCCATACAAGCAATATATTTTCAACTTAAGAACTTCATTCTTTTCCAAAACCACTTTTTTTTTTTCTCTGATTTGTCTTTTTACTACTTAAGGAAACAAAGACAAGGCAGAGAAGAAGCTAACATTTCTAGATAGTTATCTTATGCTTGTGTTTATCATAAAAAGGAATACACTCTGTACATACCCCTTCACCATATAACCACTACATTGTTGACATGATGGGTCCCTGAGCCTGCCAAACCATAATGCTCTGTTTTTTCTCATAAGAAAGAACACCAGAAGGCTAAGAGAACTAAAGGATTTTTTTTTTCTTTTTTTCTAATTAAGAGAAAACTTGGAATAGGACTTGTCTTCTTGCAAGCTCATGTCTTTCCTTCAGTTCTGCTCAATCCAGAAACTGTGAGATTTTTTCTTTGGTTGCTGCAAACTCCACAGTCACCTCTGGGTGTGTAGAAAAATAGGTTTTGCAGTCTGTCACCTTGAAGGATGGGTTACATGAATTTTCCCTGCCCGATTTCTGTTGTGCTGCAGGCTTCCAGCTCACCCACGACTCCCCAGTTCCCTGTTCCACAACATGCTGTGGAGATTTTCCCTTCCGAGAGAGCTCTCTGGAAAGAAACAATTACCCTTTCCCCCCTTGGAGGTCCACATAACCCAGAGGACAGCAGCCTGGCTAGACCAAGCCAACAGGCCCCCTTTCCTGCTGGCACCCAAAGGAGCACAACGCGATGACATACAACACAGAATAACGAAGTACCATCCATCACAGAGAGCAGTTTGTCAGAATTAGCTAAGTAACTTCTGTATCAATACCTATCTCTAACTCAACAAGTAAAGGACAAGGCCCACAGTATTTGTATTCTGAACAGAATATTTTAATGCTCCCTGGCAAAAGGGACATTTGGCACAAAGTAATAGCTTTACCACTGACAGGTAGTTAGGTGTTGGTATGCAAAAGAATCTTTTGGTATATCTGGTCTTTAGTGAAACTTCACTTCACTAAAGCACTGCTTACAGTTTGATTTCACCGTCCTTGGTCAGCCTCTGTTTTCATTAACATGGGGATGGTTTTCCTTTTTTCCTAATTTTTCCTCATTTNTCCCCCCCACAGGTTTCACACAGGAGATAAGCAGACACCAGCATTTTTAACCTCTTATGTACCAAATTCCCACACAAAGACACCAGGTACAGGTTTTAGTAAATCCCATTAGTTCAGGAGAACCTGCAGTTTGGCTTATCAGCTGGCAGGCGCCTTACATTCACCGTGCCCTGAATTCAGAAATATGAAAACTATTAAAATAAATAAATAAAACCTTCATTTTTTTAATGAATTTGTAAAATTTGTTCAATTTTACTGGCAACTTCTCACCCACTGTTGGAGAAAGCAAGTGTCAATTCCTTAACAGTTCAGTAACAGAGAAGGAGAAAGAAAATAAAATTATATGTAAAAGATTGCTTGACCAGATGTAAGAAATTACATCTCAATGTTCACTAAAAGGATTAAGAATTTCTCATCATTAATCTGTTGTGTACTCTGCAGTTGCTCTTTGAGCAGGTCAGCTGTTGACAGCGATGGCAACACAGAACTTGGAAGCAATATAGAAAACACATTACATTACACACTCTGCACAGGGTATCTAGGAATACTTCTTGAACATAAACATGCAGCCCATCAGTCCTGTGGTCATCCAGAATATGTCAGCTTAAAAAATATGATCTAATTATCAAAGGGGGTCCTTTACAGTAGCTCTTACATATACTGTTCTGAATTCTCTTGGAATATTTTCTTGTACAAAAACTGAAAGATTAAACTATGATTATATGCAATTTTTTCTTTGCTCTAATACAGTGGTGATAGGCACAAGAGCTGTTATCTAGGTTATGATAAAAGGATATGTACCAGTGAGATACATGTGTACAACTACCTTAATGAATTTCATTGAGTGTGTATAAACACATACATATATGTATACACACATACACACTGAAGTGTTTATACGTATAGATAGACTCAGATACAGTTACTGATATATACTGGTTTATACAACAGTACCTCAGTATATCCATACAAGCAATATATTTTCAACTTAAGAACTTCATTCTTTTCCAAAACCACTTTTTTTTTTTCTCTGATTTGTCTTTTTACTACTTAAGGAAACAAAGACAAGGCAGAGAAGAGGCTAACATTTCTAGTTATCTTATGCTTGTGTTTATCATAAAAAGGAATACACTCTGTACATACCCCTTCACCATATACCCACTACATTGTTGACATGGTGGGTCCCTGAGCCTGCCAAACCATAATGCTCTGTTTTTTCTCATAAGAAAGAACACCAGAAGGCTAAGAGAACTAAAGGATTTTTTTTTTCTTTTTTTCTAATTAAGAGAAAACTTGGAATAGGACTTGTCTTCTTGCAAGCTCATGTCTTTCCTTCAGTTCTGCTCAATCCAGAAACTGGGGGATTTTTTCTTTGGTTGCTGCAAACTCCACAGTCACCTCTGGGTGTGTAGAAAAATAGGTTTTGCAGTCTGTCACCTTGAAGGATGGGTTACATGAATTTTCCCTGCCCGATTTCTGTTGTGCTGCAGGCTTCCAGCTCACCCACGACTCCCCAGTTCCCTGTTCCACAACATGCTGTGGAGATTTTCCCTTCCGAGAGAGCTCTCTGGAAAGAAACAATTACCCTTTCCCCCCTTGGAGGTCCACATAACCCAGAGGACAGCAGCCTGGCTAGACCAAGCCAACAGGCCCCCTTTCCTGCTGGCACCCAAAGGAGCACAACGCGATGACATACAACACAGAATAACGAAGTACCATCCATCACAGAGAGCAGTTTGTCAGAATTAGCTAAGTAACTTCTGTATCAATACCTATCTCTAACTCAACAAGTAAAGGACAAGGCCCACAGTATTTGTATTCTGAACAGAATATTTTAATGCTCCCTGGCAAAAGGGACATTTGGCACAAAGTAATAGCTTTACCACTGACAGGTAGTTAGGTGTTGGTATGCAAAAGAATCTTTTGGTATATCTGGTCTTTAGTGAAACTTCACTTCACTAAAGCACTGCTTACAGTTTGATTTCACCGTCCTTGGTCAGCCTCTGTTTTCATTAACATGGGGATGGTTTTCCTTTTTTCCTAATTTTTCTTCATTTATTCTGGATTTTTAAAACAGATTTAATAAAAGGGGCAGCTCAGAATTCGACATTTCAGCCTCCTTTTTAAGACATTCCAGTAGATCTGAACAGGCCCCTGTCAGAAGTGAAGTCAGTGACACAAGCACACTACATAATAGCTGACTGACAGACGTTGACACCAGCCAAGTCCTTTGTGGTGAAGGAAGCACTGAATGCTGCATGTGGGAGGACTTGAAACATTTTATCACCGGGTATAGAGGTGGTTAGCACACTAATCACAGCCAAGAGCAGTTGCATCTCCCTTCTCCTCTGAAAACTATTAGCCAAAATGCTGGCTCTTGATTTCACATCTTTTTAAAGACCAAGGAGATCTTTCATATCTCCTTAGGTGCTACCACTGTGTCTGGTGTCACAAGATTTCCAGCTTGGATACATAATTCAGCCTTAACCAAAGTCTGCCTCATGTTCTTCCATATCTTGACTGAATAAAAGATGGAGAGAAGAGAAACATGCTTTGCAAAATCCATGTTGCCACCCTAATTTGCCCTGTTTTCCCATTAAACAGCTTTTACACTTCAGCTAGAGAAAACTGATCTATAACACAGGGGAAGCTGTGGTAGAACTTTCATAATAATATAAAACAAAGAGTTAATTTTTCTGCAGCTTTGTCAACCTAAATCTTCAAAATTGTATTTTGTTTTCCCTATAGCAGTTATGCCATGTGATCACATGAAGAAGGCAGAAGATTTTTTATGCCAATGTGGGCATAATGTTGATGAATGTTGAACGACTTATTTTACCAGCACATCAGTTAAACTTTTAAGAACTGCTAGAATAATCTTCCCCTCTCCGCCTTTTCTTTTGTACTACAGATATCCAAGATATGGAAAAATGAAACATTTTAATGCTTTATTAAGTACATTGAAAGAAACAGAAAAAGTAGAATAAAAGATCATTTTGAAATGGTCTGCTAAATTTATACTTCTAGGGTATTTTTTTTTAAATGAAGATCATTAACACTTTGTTAAGTTCATCATTTTACTTTGTAACATTAGGATTATTAAGTATAACATCATTTTTCACTGGAATATATGGTACAAAGCCAAATCATAAGCCAAGCCAAATGGAACACACAGGCAGAGAGAAAGGGAGACATACTAACAGAGGTATTTCTTAATAACGGAAACCTAGCAAAAGAGGCATCAAATTTGTCAGCAGAACTGCAGATATGACTCTATCAATAATCCATGGCACTTTTGTATTTCCCAGCTGAGGCTATTATACAGCTTTGGATGACAGCCTGCTTCAACTTCATCATACAATCCACTGGGACAGAAACTCATAACTGGCTTTCAACATAGATCCTTCATATAAAGGGTAATAACTGCAGCCAGTCAGTGTAGTAAGATTATCAGAGAGTGCAGCAATGAGCTGCAAAATGTGAGAAAGACAGCCTGACAGAAACCTGACAAAATAACCTCAGCAGGATAACTTCTTTAAACATCAAGGGGAGAAGAAAGGTATCAGAAAGATCCCCCACAGAATCTTCCTCAACACCGTTCAGCTGATGTTTTTTAATTAAACTTATCTTGACCTATCTTCAAACATTAGAGAAAATGAATAATTAATCAGAAACTTAAGCTACTTCAAGAAAAGCAATAAAGACACTACAGAAGGTTTTATCTGTACTGATGAACATTATTGATATTCTTGTAAGTTCATTGATTTCCAATAGAAGGTTTCAATAGGACTGTCACTGTGACATAACATTATTATCTAATAATGAATTGTCTAATAATGTATCTATGTGATGTACATAAAAAAACCACTTAACTGGGCCTGTTAAATCAGCAAGGGCAAAAGTTTAAAAACCTTCTATATGGCTTATTTCGGATCCACTATCCTATTTTCAGAGGTTCAACATAAACATTAGTTAGAGCCAGATAACTTCATCTCCAGTTCCTGAGCTCCTTCAAAATTTACACAAAACATTTTTCTGCATTTGTTTTGATATAGGCTGGCTTTCACATCCAAGTGGAGACTCAAGGACCCAAGCTTGTGCAAACTGCCCTACATGATCAGGGCTATTTAATGGTAAAGTTTTTATTGCAGATATAGAGGTAGATATACTCGGTGTCCGGTCACAAGTGGTGTTCCCCAGGGCTCAGTACTGAGGGCAGTTCTGTTCAATATCTTTATCAATGATCTGGACAAGGGGATCGAGTGCACCCTCAGTAAGTTTGCAGATAACACCAAGCTGGGCAGGAGCATTGATCTGCTTGAGGGTAGGAAGGTTCTACAGAGGGACCTGGACAGGCTGGACTGATGGGCCAAGTGCCGGGTCCTGCACTTGGGCCACAACAACCCCATGCAGCGCTACAGGCTTGGGGAAGAGTGGCTGGAAAGCTGCCTGGTGGATAAGGGCTTCAGGGTGTTGCTCAACAGCCAGCTGAATATGAGCCAGATGTGTGCCCAGGTGGCCAAGAAGGCCAATAGCACCATGACTTGTATCAGAAATAGTGTGGCCAGCAGGACTAGTGAAGTGATTGTGCCCCTGTGCTGTGCCCTGGTAAGGCCCCACCATCAATACTGTGTTCAGTTTTGGGCCCCTCACTACAACAAAGATTGAGGTGCTGGACCAAGTCCAGAGAAGGGTAACAAAGCTGATGAAGGGTCTCGAGCACAAGTTGCATGAGGAGCAGCGGAGGGAACTGGGATTGTTTAGTCTGGAGAAAAGAAGGCTGAGGTGAGAACTTATCACTCTCTTCAACTGCCTGAAAGCAGGTATAAAGATTTGTTTAAAAGTTTAATTGATTTCCCTTTTTGCATAGGAAAAAAAAAAATAACCTAAAACTTATTTAATTTTTTGTCTGATCTGATTGACATGGGAAAGAAACCAATGAGCATAATGAAGGTCTCCTTGAGATCCTTTCTTATGAAGTTATCATTGCTAGAATTTCAAATTATATTAAATAATAATTCAGAAGTATATAATGAAGTTTTAATTATTTCATTTCAGTAATATTATTCTTCCCCATAAAATACTATGATTTTGCTTTTTTTTTTTCCTAAATTTATCTGTTTTGTTTTCAGAAATCACAATTCTATTTCAAATACTACATTTTCAAATAAAAATAGTTTTAAAGACCCCAGGAAATAACTGTCATTCCTCTTAATAGCTTTTCAGTACCTCCCATTCTGCTGTTGTAGAATATATACAAGAGGGATTTCTATTCCCTGTTCAATCCTTCTCATACCATTTTGCAAGAACTTACCTAATGCTGTTGTGTCACCAGGTAACCAGTATAGATCCTCAGTCTGGCCAGTCTAAATTTTTTCTCGCTTTTCTTTAATGGTTGTCTAAGGAAAAATGTTAGTTTTGACAATACAGGGAAGAAATATCATTTCAATATAATGTTAAGCTTAGTCTTCCTTTTTTTCTTCTTTTTTCCCCCCCCACTCTTTTATAGGTCCCGATATTTTCCTATCCACTGTTTCCTTGAAAGGACCTTATACCTTATAATTATTTCTCCCAGTGTGGGGAGATTCTATGACCCAGCGCACCATGTAAGTTGTAGCTTAATATGAAAGTCCGTGGACACTGGAACATCAGGTTTCTACGTCTTCAGCTCCCCTAAATGAAGACATTATACTGGCCAAAATGCAGTTTACCATTAGACCAATTTGAACTTAAACAACTTTGTTCATAGAAAACAGAATATTCCACAATTCATTAAATCAGTACATATCAAAAAGGTTTTGTTTTGATTAAAATTTTGAAATTAAGGATGGGATTTATCTCAATAACTTTAGCTGGCTACAATGCATGCTACACCAGAGCAAAACAGCCCAGGCTTCCATAGACAACAGATAGGAGTCAACATTTCTAGAGAACAATTAAACTCATTAATTTTGAATATATGGTTTAGGATTGCACACTAGAATTTCCCATTTCTTTCCCTTGACTATAAAAAGAGTTACTAGCAATGACTGAAGTATTGAGGATCAGCTGAATTCTGCTGAAATGTTTTCACATTTTGATAGGAAGCAAGTACTGCAATTTTTTTTCCAACAGGATATTCATAGTTTCCAGTGTTTGCCCCATCCTGCTACAAGGAATGGAAATGTCATATCATTCTGCAACAAAAAATGTCTTTATTTCACTTGTCACTATTAATAACAGAAGAACCTCAGACATCTCTGTCTCGTGTCTGAAGTATAAGGTACTATCACCTGAGTTTAAAGACCATAATGAGACTTCTGGATAGAAAAATCACTAGAAGTGCATGACAGCTACTAAAGGAGTACCTATGTACTGTGTTAAATTGCCAGGTATTCCTACTGAAGCCTACTGCGATATATGAACCCTTCTTCATGCTTCAAGCAACAGACAATAAGCACAAGGCAGGCATAATTCATGTGAAATCTTCAGCTACAGAAAATTATGTAAAATAACTTTTCAGCCCACTGCAGCAGCAAAGAAATAGTCCCATTTTGTCTAATAAACCCTCCTGTGCCTCTTTTCTTCCTGCTATGACCTTTTCTTAACTGTTCTCTTTATCCCTTAGAACAAAAAGTCACATTCACATCTGAGAATGCTGTTTTGTTTCTGAATCAATCCCTCATATACTAACAACTTGTGGAATTATTTTGATGCAGTTTTGTGTCAGATAACAAAAATCTGTTTACATTTTATAGATGTTACAAAAATAAAATTATTTCTTAGCTTCAAATGTAGCAAATAAACAATCTTAACATATTCAAGCACAATATAAGGAGCATTCTTCAAAAAAAAGTAACTCATCTCTGTGCCATACCTGAAAATACAGGATTACTTATAGAGAGAATGAGGGAAGAAGTTATACAGATGTGGATTCTTACAGAGGTTTCTGTTACATATAACACAACTGTGTTAACCCTTAGTCTCCAACTGAGGCATGAATTCCATTCCATGGACACCTTAAAATTCAGTTCTGTTCTGAGCCAAGGGTGAAAAACAGGCTTACTAAAATTCTCCATGGAACGAAAACCCTAGAAGCCTCACACTGAGATACATCTATGGTTTTGCTGAATCCAAAATCTCCAGAACTCCAGGGTTTCTGCTCCTGGCAGCAACCTTCTCCCTGACTATTTCAAGGCTATGGATACTTGCATGCATGATATCTAACAGCTTGATTTAGGACAAGAAGAACTTGGCACTTTTCTGAGCAGATAAGGTGGAAGTTAACCAAATTTACCCAGTTTCCAGAGGAATTTTAGTAGAATATATTTGCTTCCTTTTTTTTTTTAATTGACAAAATGAAGAAATTAAATTAAAATTGCCCAGACTTCTTCCATCATCTCATTCTCAAAAGAACCTCTATACCATGACTTCTGTCACATACCCGCCATGTTTTGTAATCTTTTAAATACAGCTTTACATGGTTTAAGGAAAAAGTACCTATATGAGACACAAGACTTTAAAGCCAGCACAAATTCATTCATAAGGCAATTAATCATAAAATCATAGAAATATGGGCTGCAAGAGGTGTCATTTAGTCCAATTTCCCACTCAAAGCAGGACTACCATCAACACATGATCAATACTAAAAATATCACTATTCATTTAAATCCTTCCTCAGTGGTAGAGATGTGAACCGCATAAATCATAAAATCTTAATAAGGCAACTATCATGGACTTCCAGCTTTCCACGTATCATACATCAGCAGCATTCTTGAACCACTGTTTTTCTGGCAATATCCTCTCGGGGACAGCATACAAGGGCCATCGTCAATAGAAAATATTAATTCCTTTCTAAAAATGAAAATATTACACAACTTAGTATTAAAAAAATATATGAAAGATCATCTAATGTATGTTTACATGCAGCATAAACTTACTTATTAAAAATAGCAAAAGATATGGTAATGATTTTGTTGTGCTGTATTTATGTTTATTGTAAAGGTATTCTGTATTTCAGAAGGTGCAGTGGTTGCCATGGAAACTAATTTTTAGTCTATTGCAGAGTAAATAATTCTATAAATCTCACTTCATATCTAGTCCACAGGTATGATTTCCCTTTATTATTGGTATGGGGGAGGAGAAGGGGATAATTTTTTTCCTCCCTAGGTATTTTTTCTATGTAGTAGCTTTTCAGTTTGTCTAGCAGTGTCTTCTAGAGAAACAGAAGTAATTAAGAACAGAAGGGAGAAATCCAGATCTTGCAGGAGTCCTCATCTGAATTACTGAATGCTTCATGAACTTATGGAAAATCATTTATTTCTTAGAATCTCATTGCTTCTGTAGACAGAATACAAATAAAAGACTTGCTAAATGTACTTCTCAATAGGTTGAGAAGCTGAGCTAATTATTTTTGTAAAATGATTTAAAATACTGCAACTAAAGGTGCTGTATAAGCTCAAACTAGTACTGTTGTTCTGAGTATTACTACCATTAATTACTGTGCTGGGATCAGTGAAGTTCATCATTTCTATAGAAAAGAAAGTTATCAAGTGAATTTCACACTTCCTGGAATCTGCACATCACATATCACACATCAGTATTTTAATGTTTTAATAGAAGAAGACATAGCTTTCATCCAGCGTGCAATTTTGTACTTAGTGAAAATGCACATGGATGCTTATTCAACAGCCCAAGGTGTTTGCTTTAGGGATGTAATTGATGGAATTGCACTAAGAGCTCCATCTTTATTGTCTTACATCTTTATATTCTGTTGTCTTATTATCTGTGCAACACTATAGGTACGATCTATGTATCTAATTGGAAAACTATGTTTCTTTTGTGCTTATTTTTTCCAGAACCTAGACTTTTGCATTACCCTTTGCAGTCTATCTTCTGCAACATCCACGCAGAGCTGGAAAGCAGAAATCCCTGTTCTACCAACAGGGCTGAAGCACAGCGGAGCTAACAGATTCATCTCAAACTCTGAAGGAAACCTGTGCCAGGGCCAGAAGAGGAATCACAGCTCCAGAGCCTACCTCCGCTGTTTAACTGGTTTTCATATCAGGCCTAACCACCATACTAATAGAGAGGAAAGCTGTCACACAGTGTCAGCTCTGAGTGTTGAACAGAGCCACGTCTGGCAATGTTATTTGTAGAGTTCACCACTGAGCCTATTCAAGACTTCTTGTAGTAAAGGCACGTTTGAACCATACTCTGAGGAAATGGGCTGCTGTTCCTGTAAGGAGTAGAAGTGAAGGAGACTCTGATACCTGAAAGGGAAGGAGGAAGGGGGTCAGATGGGGAAGTCCCCAGAGAGTTGGTCCCTCTGTATCTGCAAGGAATATGAGAGATACAGAGCAGGAAACGCCGAGTAGTGCTGCTGGGAATGGATCCTTCACCAGCCCCAGCAGCATCTGTCTGTCTGCATCAGGTGCGCTGTCTTTTCCTAGCGCTCTGACATAACAAAAGCAGGCAGCAGGCCCAAGGCTGTTTTACTGTCCCCAGGGTTCTGCTGCCTTGGAGAACTACCTACCTTGGCCATGATGAGAGCCAGGCCAAGTTTAACAACAGCAAAGTTGCAGCCAGGGCAATTTTATGCAGTTATATGCACATTGTTGGATGCAACATCTTTGCAATAAATTTGATGCAAAGAAGAATTATCAAGAGTCTTTGAATATCAGGAAGGCCTCCATAAGAAACCATGTGGAAGCATCACCTACAACACAAACAAAAATAGCTAGTGGATATAAAACAGTATTTTTTCAAAAGACTGCCCTGTCTCAGCTCAAATAAGCATAGCAATGTCTCTAAGTTCATCTTATTAGTGACATATAAAAGTATTTTCAAGTTTCGATTGCATGGAAACTTCTTTATTTTGACTGCTCTTGCAGAGTTACATCTGTCTCTCTCTTCTGTCTTTTTCCATTTATTTCCTACTCGGGCAAAATTGCTTTTATTGTCAACGGGAGGTGCAAGTGCTCAGACTTTATGCAGATTGTCCATGCACTTGAGTATCATAAGTGGTTTAACTTCTTCACTTTTGTCAACCATGTTTCAAACAAAAGCAAGGCTAAAATGTTATTTTTGCGATATCTCCAGTGGCTGCACTGAATCACACTGCTCAGTTCAGTGTTTCCAAGCAATGTAATTGTCCTTATACAGGATTTATGGACTTATTCAGGAATAATGAAGGAAAGGAAGATTACTATAATCATGTTTTCTGACTTGCTATGTATTTATCCATACACTAATTCTGTAGCAAGCACATTTCCTTTTCTGATGCCAGCAAAGTATTCCTCATGTACTTAATCTGAGAACTTGGGCATTCTGGGAATGTCTTATTTGTTTAGCCCTGAGGTTCTGAATGTTTTGGGTAAATAGCAAAGGAATCCAAATGCAGCGTTTGGTTTCAAGGAAATAAAAGAAAGAAAATGTTCGCACAAGGAGCCTTTATATCTAAGTAATTTATATTCTTGCAAGTCTTCAGACTGACATCAACATTTCAGAGCTTGCCAAACAGATACACCCCTTGAGCAAACGAACTATCACACAACTGCAAAGCTGCTACAGCTGACCTCCATCAATAATCTGCACATTCTTGAGGTGCCTCCTGTTTCTGGCTGTTTGTTGTCCTACTCCATCCTCTGCACTTTTCAAGAAAGGAAGTGTTTAATATTAACTGCATTATAAAGAACGTACATTTGTGAAGAAATCATTGGACTGGATCATTTGGCTTACAAAGGTTTACATAACTTGATACAATATAACTTAAAACTAAATCACACAAAAGAATATGAGCAAATTGAAGGGTATATTAAGACTCCCTAGCTCCCTTCTTAAATTACAAGTCAGACCTAAAAGCAGCCAAAATCATGAGATCCAGAGAAAGGTTTCTTTCATGCCCATCTTAACACCACAGAGGCCAGTAAAAATACTGTTTAATTTGGCAGATCATCTCGGACATAACTTCAATGACTCAAAAATTCATGCAAAAAAAAGTCAAAATGAGTGAATTTCTTGACATATACAACAAAGAATAAAGTATAAAATGAAAAGCAGAATTACAATCAGATGAAGCAAACACTTTTATACCTATTTCTGTAAACTAGTGAAATTTGATTGTGGCATGCACTCAAGCATCTGACATCCTGAAAACTTCTGTATAGTGCATACCAATTTTCACAAAATAGTTCTACTGAGATGGGTGGAGAGATGAATGCTCTTTTTCTTATCTTTTCCACTATTTAAGAAACAGTATTGTATTCAGTTTGCTGAACTACGAGGTCCAATGTTATTTAATATTGTATCTGCACTGATTTTGCATTTTTTAATTCAGCACTTAATATTGCAAAGCAACTCAATAAATTACGGTAAAATGCTCCACTCACCTTTTATACAGTTTCTTTACCAACAGTCAAAAAATTGTTCATGAAGGAATTAAGTAATAAGAATCTACTTCATATTAACAATAGAAAATACAATAGAACTTGATATCTAATCTTTACTGTAGGCAGCAGTTTTGTGGGAAAATAAACAAAAGGCAAGAAGGCTACAGCTGAAGGAAAGGAAGTATTTACTGAGACAGGTAGTATTTAAAGCATTTACAGAGGTTTGTTTCCACTGCACTTGAAATGACATGCTTTGTATATGGTTTTTGTGGACTTCCCCAAAAAGTCCATAAAACAATACACTTTAAATTATGGATCATTATTGTTTAATTTTGCACATAGATAACCTAAATGTCTAAAGCCTGTTTGCACTGGTTTTTGCTCAAGAAAATCTGATCAATGACATTGATTTTGAGGACACAATATGTCAGCGCTAAACTACAATCTCCTTCTTAATGCACACTTACAATGCACGTTAAATAAATCCAGAACACAATACTTCGCATAGCTTCATTGCCTCAATTAATCAAACAGCCCAATTTCTCTAATTAACATTAGCGTGCTATCTGTTCTTAGTGTAGGGTAATATTCATTTTGAGCTGACTCACACACTGCAGACAGAAGCTCAGGCTTCATGCTGATCCCACTAAAAACTCCTACTTCTCTCCAAGAGGATGGAAGTCATGCCTATCAGCCGCAGGTTCAAAAGCTCCACTTCAACTACAATTTCAAGTGTATAGATACACACATTGCAAAAAAAATGGGAAAAAAGGTCAAACGCAGACCATCCATCAAAGACAATCTCCATTATGTCCACACGTTAACGTGCACAACTAAGATATATGAGACTGGAGTCTTCTTCACAGTTACAAAGGTCTTTAAAGCAGAATAGATCTAATACAAAGTCATTTTCTCCCAGCAGTGGATCAAGCACAGAGTCAGTGATTTTGTGTCCAGCCAAACATATCCCAAATGTTCAGGGCTCTGCAACACATTTCTGTAAAATCCACTATTGAAATTATACAGCTGGTTCTTCAAGAAATCGTTAGTTGCCTCCAGCAAACTGTTTTCCTTCTGTGTGACCTCCCCTTACACATTCCCCTTCAGACGTGTGAAGCCAGAGCTCTCCTCCACCTACCAAGTCCCATGCAGTATTAAAACTTTGGCCATGATCTTGCACAGACACTAGCTTCCTTGGACATTTACAGCATAGTTTTGTCTGCTTCAAGTATTTCAGTGTTCTTACATTTTAGTGTGCCAGCAGAAAACACACACGGATTTCACTCTGTAGTTTAGGTTGGGGGATGATGGCAGTAAGTCTGTCAGCTACGTTATTATTCCTATGTTATTTTGGTTTGGTTTATTTTGTTTTGCTTTTATTTTTATTTTTAATTATATAATGTCCTTGCCTAACTCAAAAGGCAATTCATACTCCTGTCCAAATTCAGACTCGGACATGCCCTCCCAGGGCCCTGTTCACAGTCCTACACTTTCTAGTCTCAAACCTTACTTTCATAGCATGAGCTGACTGTTGCTAGTTTGACAGCAAACAACTGCCATTTTCAATGTATTTTCACTCATGAAAAAAAGCAAAAGAAAAAAAAAATCACCAAAAAAAAAAAAAACCACAAAACAAACAACAAAAGGTAGAAAATGTTTTTTTTTTTTTCTGAGGAAACAGCAGTAATGCAGTAGCTTGTATGGAATCCAGAATGGATTTGCCCCTAAACACCGGAAACACAAGATCCCATAAAATGTTCTCTGTGTGAAGCAAGAGGACACACCAGAGAGGATTTTGTAAAACTGTTATGTAACCTCATGGTACTTAAACTCTAAGAGTAAACTATTAGTGTTACTATAAAGAGAAACAAAGTGTTTAGCGTTATTCAAAACAGACAGCACAATTTTGTTCCCAGTCAAAACCACTTTTCTTTTACCTCGAGGTCTCGGTCACAGAGCAGGATGTCTGGCTTTGTTAAAAGTTTGCTTTTATCTTTTTACTAAAAGATTTGGTTCCCAATCAAAATTATAAATGCATTAGCAAATAGTCTGGTCAACATTCATTGCATTGTGAATCAATCTGCTTCCGAAACACCAGCTGATTTGCTGGTTTGTTTTTTTTTTTTTAAACCCTCAGCAAGAGGAAGATCTAGAAGCAAACCTTACGGGAAATATCATCATTTTTGTTTGCACTCTGTCTGCAATTCATTCCTGAGACACATCCAAGACATGGGGAAAGAAACAGCATCTCAGAGAAAGATGGAATACGCAAAACTACAAAGACTTCTCTAGGGATGTTGTTCCTCTAGTCTACTGGTTTATAGACTTGTGTACAGGACTGTCACGCTCCTAACTGAATTGATAGATTTTCCTTTTAAGCCTGAACACCGAACAGGGATAAAGAGTCAAGGCAATACATATCTTTATTCCTTCAAATATTCTGTTCTCTCTCAACAAACACATTTGAGAAGGAGAGTTCACCAAACCCCCAGACGTAATCATGCTAAAGCAACCTCACCTGGGAATCCATCTATTTATCATACACCACTTTTGTCACATTTATTTAAAGTGACTAAATTACACACAATATGGTACCACTGTGGTTTGCATCATCATTTTTTTAAATCCACTACTGATGCTGTCTTCCAAAAGCTGGCACAAGGGAGCCAACTTACTTCTAAATTTTGAAGTTATTCCTCCATAGCTGTGATAGTAGCAATTCCCCATTCTATATACCTTCCTGTTCATGAACAGCTCGTTGTATACTCCTTCCTTTTTCCTCCCCACTGCCCCACATTTACTAGAGCTTCAGCAATTCTAGTTATTGATTTAGCCACCCAAGGTACAAAGCCCTAGTGCCCAGGTGAAAACGCGATAACTGATTCTTCTTTTTGGAAAAACTACATAAACGACATGAGAAAATAACCCAGGTTTGCCTGTAATGGTGCTTTATCTGCCTATTTATCTAATTCCATAACTCCAGCTGTGATGCTTCTATATAGATATTGGTAAAAAAGTTTCAATCTAATGACTGTCTAGAATGTCAGGTATTTTTCATGACCTCTCTTCTATTTGGTCTGTATTTCCCTCTCATATGTGTGTCACTCACTAGGTCCCCAAAATACATGGTCAAGTTCAGTTAGTTTATGGTGTAAAACACATCCCACCCCAGAAAAGACTCTGACAGATTCTTGAGAGAATTTCTATGAATTTATATTCTCATTTACCTCTGTACTACAGTTCACTTTTACCTGTATTAGTTGCTATCATACATGGTTGTCTCATGTCAGTAGCTACAATATTCATAGGAGACAGTACTGAACTGAACTGCAAATACATCAAGATTTAAAAGTGCTTGTAGAGTTTTTCCTGGATTCTTATTAGTCTGACTGGCAATTGTTAGGTGTATGACTAAGCCAATATTTTCTATGTTTTCTGTTTCTTCCTGTTAAGCTGAAGATCTTACATTCTCATTCAATTGTCTTATCTTAGAACTGCATGACTGCTCTGAATAAAAGTCAGTTTTCTGTTTGTGACTTTCTTGCAACAGATAATTAAATTATACTGTTGGGTTTCCTTAGCATGAGCCAAAGAAGTCATGAGCTCAGTAGAATTAGTGCATTTGTTAACGTCTGTGCTGATTTTGGCTGGGATAGAGTTAATTTTCTTCATAGTAGCTACTGTGGGGCTATATTTTAGATTTGTGCTGAAAACAGTGTTGATAACACAGGGATGTTTTAGTTTCTGCTGAGCAGTGCTCACACAGAGTCAAGGCCTTTTCTGCTCCTTGTACTGCCCCGTCAGTGAGCAGGCTGAGGGGGGCACAAGAAGCTGGGAGGGGACACAGCCAGGACAGCTGACCCCAACTGATCAAAGGGATATTCCATACCATGTGACATCATGCTAAGCATATAAAGCTGGGGGAAGAAGGAGGAAAAGGGGGGATGTTTGGAGTGATGGCATTTGTCTTCCCAAGTAACCGTTACACATGAAGGCGCCCTACTTTCCTGGAGATGGCTGAACAACTGCCTGCCCATGGGAAGTAAAGTCTTTGTTTTGCTTTGCTTGTGCACGTAAGCTTTTGGTTTACCTATTTAATTGTTTTTATGTCAACTCACTAGTTTTACCACTTTTGCCCTTCAGATTCTCTCTCCCATCCGTGGAGGGCTGTGTGGTGCTTAGCTGCTGGCTGGGGTTAAACCATGACAAAGTCCTACTAATTTATGGCTTCTTTCTAAAGCCCCTGGACAAGCTGCACTGTTTACAGCTAAATGAAGTTATAGCACAATATGGTTTGACTTGACAATAGGCCCCAACTTGAAAGCAACTGTAAAAGTGATATTCTGAGCCCTACCTTATTGTAACCACACTATACTTTCTTTCTGGGAGACAATATAATCAGTCACCAGCTTCTTGGTGCATCCGATGCTGTGTTATGTTAGGATAACAATGTCCATAACACATCTTTGCCTAACTGTTTCCTCAGTAATACAGAGGCACCTTGAGATTATTAGAAACTTTGGAAGACATTTACGAGACAATTCACAGATTTCAATAGCCTAGTTAATACCTGCAAACATTGACATTAACCGGCTTTTGCATTGGGAATCAGTTGATAACCTTTAGACTAAACAGTATAAGGCACACCAGTACGTACAGCAAATGGATACACATCAGACTTGTAAAAAGGAGGCCCACAGACAGCTGAAACTGTGGCTGTGATCTGCAGCAGCCTCTACCATGCCAGGTCCACACCTGTGGTCATCAGCAAAGATACTGCTTCCCTAATGACCTGATAGCATGTCACAATGTTTGTAATGGCAGTTTTGGCTTCAGGTTGAATCCCAACTGATATTCTCAATTCTCTCTATGTAGTGATGATGTCCAGAAATTGCAAGGTGCTTGTTTTCCTTATCTAGTCAAACCTGCAAACCCCTTCCTTGGCATCTTATACTGATAACGTTTGTACTTGTACCAAATATTATCACAAGAGACACTAAACTCTGTTTTGTGCTTCAAATACCATATCAAAGGAGCATGTCTGGCTTTTCAGTGGTTACCACACTATTCATTGTAGTGAATAAGTCACAGTCAAACAGGAAGGATGGTTTCTAATCCACTGACCTATATGTAATTTCAATGTTCCTCAAAACTTCTACTGATCTACCTCATTCAACTTAACAGATGACCCAATGTTTCAACTTTAGTTCCAGAAATCTGGTATTTTGTAGCAACTGCAGGGTTCTTTTTAAGTCAGAATTGTTAAAATGTTTGCCTATATTAACAATAAATTATATACATTTTAAAAGCTGGACATGCTTCTAGCCGGACACTTCAGTGGCAAGTTGAAAGCACTACCCAAAAGAGCTTACTTCATGAAGTGACTTCCCTTGGTTCATCTACTTGGAATCAAATCATAATTTAGGTTGTAAAAGACAACTGGAGCTCATCTAGTCCAACCATCTAGTCAAAGCAAGGCTAACTTAATATCTAGATCAGGTTGCTCACAGTCTTCTCTAGTTGGTCTTTGAAAATATCCAAGGACAGGGAGCTCACAGCAGCTCCAGGAATTCACAGAGGGCACCACCCAAATTAGAAATAAGTTTGGCAAGAATATTGAGTGGTTATGCTTCATTTAATTTTCTCAGTCAAAACCTTGTGATGATCCTGGATATATTTCCATAAAGTAATAAATAAAATTTTGCCATACGGTAACAAGGGGCAGATTTGGGATGAGGAGGAAGTGTTCACACATCACTGAAAATGAGATCAATTCAAAGTTATTAAAAGGTATTAAATACACCATAATATATCCTCTGCCATAGTAAATAACCCAACCCACACAGCTGAAGTTGGGACTGGGAAAGAAATATATTAGTGCAACAAGGTATCACTTACCTCTGCCTGTAAAGCAAAGTTACACTATAGTGCACAACTGCTGTTAGTCATTCTTGAAAAGTGCATGAAAGTATGAGACTGGAAAGAGAAAAGGACCATGAAGTATACAGTGAAGCAGTCAAAAGCTACAGGTGGCTGCAAAATTATTTAGAGCCATTTTAAAGACTTTTATGTAATCATTTTAGGTTAAGATAACAATACTACAGTCAACCTGCTTTCTTCCACATCTTGTGTTGGGACTGAATCTGTCAACAAGACCATACCTTTCCCTCTCATTCAGAAACATTCATTAAGATGGTAACTATTAAAGCAATACCCAAAGCTTTAGCATCAAAACGATATTCCTTTATCTACAAAAATGAGAGTAGGGAGGGAATAAGATAGTCATGGACAAGAACCACCATGCGGCTGCTCGCTTGCTCAATCCCCACAGCTGTGGGGGTTGGAGTAGACGCAGTGCCTACCAGTCTGGTTTCCCCCTCTTTCCCCCAAGGGTGCTGCATAGTACTGGGTAGTGTTCGGTACTGTCATGGTTTGACCTCAGCCAGCAAGAAAGAACCAGGTGGCCGCTCACTCAACCCCCACAGCCGTGGGGATGAATCGGAAGAAGAAGGCAAAACTCGTGGGTTGAGATAGGGCAGTTTAACAGAACAACAAAAGGGAAGAGAAAACAATAACACCGATAAAGGGATATACAGACGGGATTACAGTACCTCCGAGCACTGACTGGACCCGGACCGCTGCAGCCCGCCCCCGAGTGGCAACTGCCCCCTCTCTCTGTCTAGCTCCTCTTATAGCCCGGGCATGGCTCAGGTGGTACGGAATACCTGCGTCCCCTGCCGCATCCCTGGGGAAATTAACCCCATCCCTGCTGGAACCAGGACAGGTAGATACTAGCCAGGGCCCAGCACAGTGCGGTAAGTTGTGCCTCTCTGGAATAGCCACAGGATTTTCCTTTCAAATATTCTATCACTTTATCAGGGTCCTGTAGTCTTTTGGGGGTCAAGTCCCAAACCATTGGAGGTGAGAAGTTCTCTAGATACCTGCCCATATTCTCCCACATCCCATGCCACCCATGACTATCCAGCCTCGAGGCAGATCTCTAGATGGTAGTCTTGAACAGTTGATTAGTCCTTAACAAGACCTGAAACATATTTAGGAGATGTAGCAATAGGAACATGCTGGTTTGAGCATCCCAAGGATATTCAAAATTCTCTAAAGCTGTCATACCTGGCCCACAAGAGAAAAGGGAAGAGAAAGAGCTGGGGAAAGCATCCCCCCCCCCCCCCCCCCCCCCCCCNTAGATTGGGTGTGAGTATTAATAAATTCTGAGAGATGGTACCCAAGGTATGGGCAGGACAGAATTACTGCATAAACACCCCAACATAGCAACCTGAACAGTGATGTTATAATATCATAAATTGATATTACACAGGACAGCAAAATGGTAATCCTGATCCCTCTCCCAGAATAAACAGCATCATGGGGAGTACACAGAGAATAACACAGCCACGCAAACAAACGAAGCAACGTTGTAACCAGCGGCTATTCAACTAATATAAGAACTGCATATAACAAATTTGTTTTAACAAGCTCTGGTCGGATCTGTCGTTATCTCAACCCTTTGGGCCCCACGCCGGGCACCAAAAAGGACGGTCGTGGTTTGGCCTCAGCCAGCAAAAAGGAACCACACGGACCCTTGTTCAAACCCCGCACCCCATGGGGGAAAATCAGAAGAAAAAGGCAAAACTCGTTCGTTGAGATAAAGGCAGTTTAACAGAACAGCAAAATGAAGAGAAAAACACCACCACCATCGCCAATGGAGATATGTACAAACGCGATTACAGTACCGCCGCTCACCCGCCAGACCCGGACCACCGCAGCCCGCTCCCAGGCGCGACTTCCTGCCCCCTCCCCCGGCAGCTCCCCCCTGTAGCCCGGGGATGGCTCCCATGGGATGGAATACCTCTGTCCACTGCCGGATCCTTGGGAAAATTAACCCTGTCCCCGCCGGAACCAGAAAAACGATGAAGCTTATTCCCTCCTTATACTATTTTTCACTTTTTGTATCAGAACCATTAACTAGTGAACTCTGATACAGTGATACTCATTATATTACGGTGCCAATAAAAAGCATCAGTTGATTCAGTAGCTGACAGCACGCAATTACATTTCTACCTATAAGTAACTCCTGCTTACAATGAAGTTTTCAGACAAGTAAATGATTTCACTACTACAAGAAAAAAAATAATCTAATTTTCCCTTCTAATTTCCTGACAGTATTAGAGGAAAGTATTTATAATGCAACAATATCGTTCTGCAGAATTAGAAGAAGAAAAGAGCTGTTGCGGCTGAACTTTAAGATCATGCATCCAGCAAAAACCTCTACTTGCATATAGCAAGTAGCATAAATGAGATAACAGATAAGGGTAGAATGAGTTGCAAATTGTTTTTGTAAATCTCTAAACATAACTTGAATGGGTATGCCATTTCATTCATCAGAGAAAGTTACCTAATACCTTGTTTTCTAAATGGTCTATAAAACAGATATTTGACCACAGTATCTAAAAAAAAAAAATAAAAATATAGAAAGCAGTTGGTGACTAGCAAAAAATTGAACCAATTTGAACAGTATTGATTATTTATAGAATCATAGAATCATAGAATCATAGAATGGTTTAGGTTGGAAAGGTTTAGTTTAGTTTGTCTTAAGTCATCTGCAAAGGAAACTTATCTCTGTGATGCATTTGTCTTGCATCATGGTTGCTTTTCATAAACAGGCATCTCTCTTCACTCTGGGAGGTTAACTGGCTTCTTGTGTTTATGATGCGCTGCCATGAAGGCAAAACATGAGATGTGTGACATCTACTTTATGAGAAGAGTATCTTACAAAATAATTAACAGGGAAATGTTACCTATGCAGTTTTGCTAGAAATCTTAATTATGAGTTTTGTTGCATAACCTTCATAGACTCCTTGCACAATATACTACGCTGGGAATTTTAATGTTTTTAATTCCTTCTGACCTATCAGATTTGTGAATTTTGTTCACCTCAACCTCCTGGAAAAGCCAGTGACCATTTTCAGTTTATAAAAACATCTAAAAAAGGATGCCACAAAAGGTGTAGGTGCATTTTAATATCCTTAGATGAAGGAGAATACTTCAAAATGATTTTACTGGTTAAGAATTAATAAAGCTACACCACATTCAAAGGACAATGCAATTATCTGTATTACTTACTGGCTGAGTTAGACATCTTGCTGCATGTTTATTTTATTAAAAAGTTAAAAGTATAGAAAAAAAAGTAGTCCAAGGGAATTCACTTTTAAGAACCTGAAATTACAATGACAAAGAAAAATGAAACATATTTGAAATAACTTGAATTAGGGAAGAAAAATGTGATTGATTTATTACAAGAGAAAATAGCATGCATAAACCTAGGAAATGAAAGTGTTTATGTACTTATGATGTACACATGAGAAATACTTCTATTATGTAGATTAAGGTTTTATTGGAATTTAGAACAGGCTGATGCTATTTGGTTTGACTCTTACAACAAAATAGGAATGGAATCAGTTCTATGGTGTTGTAAGATTTAAATTATTTTATTTTATTGTTCTCTTTAGAGGAAAAACAGCCTTTTAGAAAGGAAAAACTGTGTATTCTTTATAACACTGGAGTAGATGGAGGCAGAAAAGGCATTTGAAAGAACTATCGAACAGTTTAAACAATATTGAGGAATGAAAGGAAAATTTATTTTTGGCCCTTAATGATATTAATAAAGGTTGTGATACTACAAAAAACTTGTTTGGGTAGCCATGTGGAATAAAAGGTAGTATTTACCATCTGAACCAAAGAGTACTATATTTATCAACCAGAAATAAGCTATATAAAGAAGAAACTGCAAGCAGCCTTACAGTAAATGCAAGACATTTGATTTATCAACCATTTCATTTGATCTGTCCTTCACAGATAGTGACAAATACAGAAATCTTTTTCAAGTGGTGTTTTCTGATTTGCTTCTCTTTCCTGTAGCCTTAGTGTTCTTAGATTATTTGGTAATCTCCCCCACCCCCCACCCCATTTCTCAATATCATAAGTAGAAGGAAATAACTTCTGCCCCAAAAGGGCAGGCTGGGGCACAGGTATTATTCAATTTCCTGGGACCTCAGCTTCTCTGGCAAGGCTCTGATTACTAAGCAATGCTGCTCAGAGTTTACCTGGCACAACACGGCATCTGCTAGAGGAGTTCTGTTTAAAGAAGGTCTAAAAGCAGAAAGGTTTCAGGAAGCTTGTCCCGTGTCCTGCCAGCATGCCAGCAAGGATCAAGAGGATCCAAGGCAGAAGAGTCCATCCCCATCCAGCCCAGGAAAAGAGGGCTTCGGAGCTACAAACCCTCGCAGACCTCAACAGCTGAAGCTCCCACCTTGCCTCAATGGTGGCTTGTCCACATAACTATGACAGTAGCATCTTCCCATTCTCCAAAGAGAGAAGAAAGAGAACGTCAAAACTTGACAAATTCTATGGTGGATTTAAAGTCAATGCAGACATCATCCAGTGGGTTATTCAAATTTTAATTGCTTATTCTGGAAGATTCCAGTAAGTGCTTACTGTACACTGAAGCATGTCTGCAAGACAGTGATACTAAAAAACTTGTCTGTTGATTCTGACAGCCCTTTCCAGAACTCCGAGATATTACTGCAATATTTCCTTGGAAAGGGTTATTCTAAAAGCCAGAAGTTTGAGAGAACTTTAATATGTTAAGAGTGAAAAAAGGAAGGAGCTCTGAAAGGAGAAGGAGCAAATGGTGATCAGTTCTTTTTCAGTTAGATTAACACATTCCTTACTCTTGAGAAGTCAAAGCTCAAAATAATGAAGCTTATGATGACCCTAACAAAAAGGGAGCTTTTAAGACATCAAAATCATAACGTAATCATCCTATACTTTCATATGTAGATTATCCACAATACTGTATAATGGATTTGCTTGGAAATCTACACATAATGAATGTTTCCTGGTACTGTGTTTAGCACCTTTTCTCTTGTCAACATGTCAGGGATTTTTGCAGGGAACATTTAATAATGATAAAAGTGGTTCTTTGCATAATATTCCCATGCTACAAAGAGAGACCTCTGATATGACCCTTCTCTTCTCCCACTTCTCCAGTATTTTGTATTCTCTTTTATCTCTTTTCTATTTCTCTCTGTGATCAGGACTTTATCTATCTGTCAGATCCTGGTTAGAGGCTGCAGAAAAAATATTCTTTCTAAGTAGCAGACTGAAAATGACCAAGACCTTCCTCAATGAAGCACACATTTAGATGCTGGAATCCAGCGAACGTTATCCTTGTCAGATTTGCTTGTCAGATATTATCCTTGTCAAATGCATGCTCTCTCACAGAATTAATCCTCTATAACTCACAAAAGAATTTAGTCCATAAAATTTCAACTGATTTCTCTCTTATTTAAAGGAAGAGGGAAAACATGGAAGAGATTCTCTACTGCTAGCTAAGATATTTTAGCAATGATTTCTTCCCCAATATTTGTCTCCTACTCCAGCAGTTTTAGAAAAGGATTCCTAGACTGCTGGTTTAATCTATCTGATAGAGAGAAATGCGTGTGTTGTGGGGGTGTACTGGGCTTAGCTGGGAGAGAGTTAACTTTCTTCATAGCAGCTTGTATGGTGCTGTTTTAGATTTATGACCAAAACAATACTGATAACATACATGTTCTCGATATTGCTGAACAGTGTTTGCACAGCACCAACATCTTCTCTGTTTCAGTCTGTCCCCCCGCAGTGAACTGGGGGCTGTGCAATAGGTGGTGAGGGGACACAACCAGGCAGACGACCCGCACTAACCACAGATATTCCATTCCATATAGTGTCATGCTCAGCAATAAAAGGGAAAAGAAGGGGATTTAGGGAGGTTAGCCATCTTTTGCTTGGGAACTGGCTGGACATCGGTCTGCCCACGGGAGGTGGTGAGTGATTGCCTTTGCATCACTTGTTTTGCTTTCTTTCTCTCTTCTTCCACTCATACTTCACTTATTAAACTTTTTAACTTCTTTTTTTTTTTTTTTTTNCTTTTCTTGCTTTTACTCTTCCTTTCCTCTTCCCCTGTCCCACTGAGGGGGTTGGGGGGTGTGTGTGTGTGACATGACCAAGCGTCTGTGTGGTGCTTAGCTGCCCACCCAGGTTATCCAACAACACAGGGGCAGGGGAAAGAAGACTGTCTGAGACCTGGTTCCCTCCATTTAAGGGTAAAGAAAAGGAATGTGTTGAATTGTATTATTAAATGAAACAGGTAACAACTACTTCAGTAATCCAGCCATGACTGACAGTTCCCATTTCAGCCCAGCCTGCAAAGGCACTTGTCTTTACCTTGGTTAAACTGTGGCTATCTGCCAGAAATGCATTAAGGAACATCATTGACCCTATGGTCACATGTACTTTGTCCTGTTCTCTTCTATCTACAGAAAAGAATATAGCATGCAATGCAAATTAATGAAAATTAAGCATTTTAGTTGCTTAAGTTTTATTTGTGTTTTGAAAATGAGTGTGACAGCTACATGGGAATTTATGTTATATCCTGAACTCATTTTCATAACCAACAAGTATTTAAAGAGAACAGAAGTTAAAATGCCAAATGTGATCAGTACTTTTATTAATCTAATAAGGTGAATTAGCGGATGATATGCAGTCTTCCTGAGCTGTGCTCTATGAACACGTCAATACAATTCCTGCCATTCCAAATATCCTACTTTACACATGCAAAATTCATTTCTATAAGCAATCACCACCATGCACTTGACTTCTGTTCTTCTGATGAGCTCTCCTACTAGCATCCTTATCTCACACATTAATAATGGAGATGAGAGTTTCCACAAAAACTCCTCTCTCCAGTACACTATGGACAATCAAACAAAAAACTCTTCCAGGAATTGTATTCAGTAGATTCTTTACAGCTGGAATTCTCCATTTATAGATATAGAGATTTTTTTTAAACAGCTATTACTCAGTTTCAACACTATATTTATATTGGTCACTCTTCAAGAGGCTGGAAGTAGTAGACAAGTTGGATTGTATCTCTTTTCAGCAATGCTGAGTTTCTGGTACACAACAGCTAACCACATGATTACTGTTCTGATTTCAAGAAGATCTTAAAGAACATTTATTCTGAAGTGTTCATTAATAACAAAGATCCCCCCCTCCCCCCGTCTCAGTGCATTAGCTAATATAAGGATGTTAATTTTGGATAATATGTGGATATTAATATTTCTACATAAAGCTCAGCTACAACACAATACAAATGCACTTCTCTATAAAACAAAAGAACAGAAAAAGAAAAAAAGCTGAGGAATATCAGTGCCTTGACACTGATCAGCACTTCCAGGATTAATATTCATTTGTAACAGATAGTTTTGCAAGAGTTCAGTACAAAAAAAAAAAAAATAAAGAAAGAAAGAAAGCAATCCAAAAAGCCATCTTGCTCACTCTTAAGGAGCAGCTTGTATGTCTCTTGAGACAGTGATGATATGGTCATTGCATGTGATAATAGCACTATGTATGTATTTGATACAATATAAATAAAAGATCACCTAACAGAGTTGCTTTTGAATATAATCAACTATTTATACACTCCACCGTCCCCTCCATAGCAGAAATATGCCTAGTAACATGACATCTGACGCAGCCTTGTGGGAAAATGTTTGATAGACATGTTTTCTAGAGTGTAACCAGAGTAAATAAACATCAGCAAAAACAGTAACATTTCTACTACTCCCTGTTTTATTAATTTACCTCAGTTCCCCAGTCAAAAATCAAGATGAGTGAAGATTGCTGCATCTCACACAATTTTATGAGAAAACCCCTTTGGAGTATTTGCAAGAGGTTCTTCAAGTACTGCCCTAAGACAGTCAGTCAATAACACCCAGATACCTTCTGACAGTTTAGTCACCATTTTACTCTGCACTTCTCTGTGAAACCAAGAAACTAGTACCATATTTTCTTCTAGGAAGATGAATAGGATTTGTTTAAACAAATTAAATACTAATGGCTAGTAATTTTTCTTTTACATATATTCACTTGACTGTTTCTCACCCTCGTGTTCCCACACTGAGGACGAAACTTTTACATCCTGTTTAGGAGACACAGAAGTGTTCACAACCCAGAGAACTGCTGTAATTACCTTAACCACTCTTCCAGCCCGTGACTTCCCATGGCTACTCAAACATGCTGCTCTTGTGCCTCTGACTACATAGTTTTTACTTAGTTGCTCAGGACCTGAGTATCACTCTCACTGCTGAACACTTTGTTTTAGGCTAAATTCCGACACGCTCACTCATCCACACAGACAATGTCTGATTTTGCAAATAGTCCAATGTATTGGGAAGTGGTTCTGCTGACGAAAACAGACGACACTGTAGAATTAAAGTCTGGAGCATGTATGTTTCAGAGTATACACGATTAACTCTAGTCTGAGCCAATGGGCTGAATGCTCTTTAGCAGTTGGAGAGCATTAGACATGCTTCTGAAATGCATACGCCATATTACTTCATACAGAAGGAACATAGTTTTAAGGAAGTGCAGACCATTCCCTAAAGCAGACCAAGCATGGATGTTTGGAAATTAGCTTCAAAATTTTAGTCCTCATATGAGCACAAATGAAGATGTACCCATAGTATAAAGGCTAATTCACACTTCAACTGCACTTTGGGGTGAATTCAGTAGACCTCCGGCTAAAAGAGACCCTTAAAATGAATCATAAGAGGGAAGTTTCCAGGACTCAGTTGTTCTAATTGTTCCAAGAAAATAAGCCTTTTTTCAGTGAAGGAAAAAAAAAAAAAAACCAAACCCAAACAATCCCCCCCCAAAACCCCAACTCCACAAATAAAAACAAATAAACAAGCAAGCAACCCCCCCCACACTTTTAACCAAGGCTCCTTTATGCTTTTCTAGCCCTAATATAAGGAACTAGAGCAAAGAATGAAAAATTGCACTGAGTATCTGTGCTGTAGAGAATAAAGAGCTATTTAAAATATTCAGATAGCAAGGAAGAGTTTGATTATGCTTTGTGTTCTCCATGTCTTTACCCATTAGGAATTGATTAATTTTCCATTGTCTTGCTATTTGGAAAGGTGGAAGAGGAGAAAGAAACACTGATATGCTGCTGTTACATTTGTTAAAGTGTTTATTCACTCATTGCCACCATTTCTGCTCCTATTTCTGAGATAAGGAAAGGATCACAGGACCTCATTGTTAATAATGACTGAAGGAAGGACAGAATCTCATTTTCAGCATTGTAGGAACAAGGCAGAGGGTACAATCTCTTTACTCAGAAAAATCAAAAATAACCCAACAAAAAAACAGGAAAAGAACAAAGAGCCATTTTAAATCATAAATATTGTTAATATATACTTATAATATAAATCAGTATATTATAAGTAAACACTGCTAGTATACAAGGAAGCACTGTTAATATATATTTATAACACCGAATATTAGCTCATTTATATAAGTAATCTCATAAATTCAGGAGAATTACTTACTGACATCAAATTTTGCATATAAGAAAACATTTAAAGAATCTGGATTCCACAGAGGACCTAGGGCTATTTTCACTTCTTCCCTTAACTCTTATTTCCCTTAACTTTGCTTTGAATTGTATTTCATTCTTTCAGATGTATCAGGACTCTCTTTTGTTTAAAAGACTTAATTCTCACATTGTTTTATCATACGGATTCAGAGGGCCAACAATTACATATACTGGAAGTGATCTAGGTCTGAAAATAAATCCTCTCCAAAAGAAACTTTTATACTTATACTATGCAAAGCAAATTCAGTTAATGAAGATATCAGTAGAAAAATAATTTTAATTAAAACTGGTCAGATATCAATCATCAGGTCTCATACAGATCCACAACTCCAAAATTTTAATGGAACATGTTGCATTCCATGTTGCTAATAGAAGGGTCCAATTACTGTATTTATACACAGCCTCCCATTTTTGTTTTGTTGCATTTTTATTAATATATGGACAGTTTGTTCTGAATAGTCCTACTTATCAGTTCTATTCTATATGACAGGTATTTCATTACAAAATTAGAGTCCTCTTTCAGTGAAGTGTCTCAGTCAATCTTTTGAACATCCTTTGACTTGAGATTCCTATCAGAGGAGCTACCTGCCCTTCATTTGCAAGAGGTAGTTCACTAAGAGAAAAGAATTGATATATATTACTTCTCCTTGCTCTTCTGAACACTACAGAGACATCAGTATGCAAATAGGATTAGCCTCCTAAATAATGGAATTTGAAGACCTAGTCTGGTCACAATTCACATAGTTCATTTTTACCTGCGACCTCAGAAGGAAAGCAATTTTGTGTATTCAGAGAGGAAATAAATAAATAAATAAAAGAATAAGAGTATGAAGGAGTTTTGTCCCCTTGTTTGACTTTTAAGAAACCCAAATAACCACAAGCAGCAGAGTGATTTTATGCTGGCTTTGTCCAACTACTCCTGGCTGGGAAAGCAACAGTAATCCAACATGCTGATAAAAACAGAGCTATACCATTTAAGTATAAAGAGTGAAAGAATCCTTGAGTTGTCTTATTTATATTTCACAAAAGTGTTTACCCAAACGTTCTTCGAATGTATTACTTCTAATCAAGTTCTGCCTTCTAATACCAAATGCCTTGCTGAGTAGACAATTTCAGACATTAGGCAGAACTTGATGGTGTGTCATGTGCATTTACAGAATAATGGATTAGTCACTTACCAATGACCAGCCTCATTCATGTTCATTTGATGTTGAGTTAAAAGCAAATCGTCCAGGTAAGTGGAAGCCGTGACTGCCAGAGCTGAAAATCCTGAAAGCATTATACGCCAAGTGTTACCACAGCACTTCCTGCCAAAAACATTCTTAAACAGTGCAATATTTGTGTTCATTCGCATCTGTTAGAAGCTAAAGACCGAGCACAGCTAATTCTTATTCCTAAGAGAACATTACCTCATCAATTATTTCTAGGAGACTTTCATTTCAGTTACATTTTGTGTCCATCAAGATTCTTAAATTAAAAAGATCCAAATAATCTGTGGACACAGCCAAATTGAGACTAGCTTCTCATGAATATATTACTTAATAGTCATCCCTCTCCAACAACTACTTTCCTTTTGTTATGCAGCTTATGTATCTGTACTATAATCTATTGGATAGCAACACACATTCAGGAATACACTGGTGGATCATTAGAGAATATTAAACACAAGAGTAACCAACCTCAGTAAATGAACTGGCCCAGATTTTTCTTGCATAGCTCAATTTGGATAAGCACTAAAAGTAGTTCAAGGAGAAAGAAGCTGTAGTTTCCACAAAACTTCAGTATATTAAACTGCTTCAGATGATTGAATATATATGAAAATTGTCAAAAAGGAGAAAATTAGGTGCTGGGACACAATTTTTAATTTCTAAGTATGGTGAAAATTGGCAACCCTGAAAATTTGTCATAAAGAGCATTAAGGTCGCAGGTTAGAATATATAAGTAAACCACCAGAAAAGAGCTTCACAGAGTGTAACTCACTGTAAGAAGTGTAGCAGCAAAATTTATATATTCTTGCTCAAATGAGCGTGATTGTTTTCTTCTGGTTGCTGGAGGAAATGGGCAAACAAGACGTCATGAGGTCCCACAATGGAAAATGCAAAGTCCTACATCTGGAATAGAGTAACCCTAAGAAAAGTACAAGCTCTGATATAGGCAGAAAAGAATCTGGGTATCCTGGTCATCATCACATCCTTGAACAAAGGGAAACAGCACACTGGGTTGTATCAACAAAACCATAATCTGACCGAGTAAGCTAGTTAAGTGCAAGTAGCTTTGCAAGACGACTTCCGCAGGAGATTTCTTCTAAGCAGTTCTCAGATATCCTATGCTTCCCTGTATTTCCTTTTCACGGTATTTTTCATAGTAAGATGAAAAGCTAGTGTATCTTCTTCCAGAAGAGGCCTTGTGTCTTCCTCCTGGAGCCTTTCATCCAGTGCTTGGCTTTGTGATATGGCATCAGTTCAATCCCAGGACAGCAAAGAATCACACTTGTAATTGCTAAGATGGAAGAGAATAATGCATCCCTCTAGAGAGCTCAGAGTAGATTGCTCTTACAGACTTGCATTCAGGTTTTGTTTGTTTTTTTAAATGACTGTAATGATTCTCGTCAGTCATCAGATAATGCAACATCAGGGGACAAAGGAAATTAGTTTTCAATGTCAGAAAAATGAATGAATTACAAACAGCTGTGAGATTTGTAAGGAGAGAAAGGCTGGTTCACAAAGAATCTATTTATGGAAACTAGCATGCACTGATCCAACAGCCAGACTGAAGTTGTGTAGGTGATGGAGGAAAAAAATGAAGCAAACTGTGGGGCAAACTGGCCAGGTAAAAATGCTTGGGGTGGTGCAACAGTGTCATATTTAGCACCCTCTGTGCTCAGACAGCAGAGAGCCAACCTCAGAATTAAAAGATCTGTTTGCAGCCTGTCGATGGCTAACAACCTCCCAGGGACTAAGGGGAAAGGGGATCCTTCCATTTCAAAATCCTTAGTCTTTTAGTCTTCTGTGGTGAATGCTGTGCTTGAGAAAGCTGGTATGGATGTGTATACAGCTATAGAAGTTGTTTCTTTCTTTTCAGTACTTTTATTTCTGTGATTCTTTTGTTCTTTTGCCCACACCAGTCGGTGTATGGTGTGTGTAACATAAACAGATGCCTGAGCAGCTTCATGAAATGCTCTCACCAAAGCACGTGTCACAGCTCTTTTGCAGAGACCAATGTGTGTCCAAGATGTTCTGACACCTCACTGGCTCATTGAATTTTCCTCTTTTGATGTCAGAGTGGATGCTTCAGCAAGGGATTTTTCCCTTCCAGATTTTGTAAACTCTGTGGAATGTCAAAAGCTCTCAAGGTCACATTAGGCTCTCATTTCCACCTGTATATGCCGTTTTGACACAGCTCAGTGAAAATGTAAAGGAATCTCTAAAAACAAAGAAAATGCTTGGATCCTGAAGCCCAGTAGGCTCAAATTTAAGATCAAGCTTTAAATGAATAAATAACATCTTAGCACAAAGATTTAAAAAAAAAAAAAATCTCTGTGGAATCAGCAGCACACATTTCGGCAGTAGAATCCTTTTGTCATGCTTGTATAACCACCACCACTTCGAACAATACATCCAGAAACCAACCAGTATAACAGCTTTCAGTTCTTCAGAGGTTTTTATATCATCTAGCTCAGTGTACACGATACAAGCATTTACATAAGGGCAACAGAATATAGCTTTCTGCAGTTTAACATTTGTTCATTGTCCTCATAACTCTATCTAAATTTAGTTCAGCTTCTCAATCAAAGAACCTAGAAAGTCACACATTAAAGTGTACAATCAATATTTTGTATTTATAGAATCGTGTAACACATACTCATTAAACTTGCCAGAAATCTGTAAAAAAGCCCACCCCTTCTTAGAAGATTTACATATATGAGTAGATTGTTCATTAAGATTGCAAAATCAGATCATTGTGTTGACAGATGCTTATGTATCCAGAACGTGAACCAAAGTCTACATCTGACTTGATTAAAATAAACAGAGTTTCTCCCAGTTTATTTCTGTAACTGAATATAGCGTCTGACTTCATTCAGTATTTCTCACAGGCTTTGTATGATGTCTAACAGAAACATTTCCACAGCATCAATGACAAAATACTTGATTTCTCCAGGCAAAATTACATATTGGAAACATACAAGTGTCCATAATTTAAATTGATTCCAACAATGCAGTTAGAATACTGTAGAAAAACACAGTGCACCATCTTCTGAGCATTTTCTAAATTATACATAATTACACATGGCTAGCTTTTAAGGAATGTATTATTAATTTGTTGGGTGATTTGGTTAGCTAATCATTGGTAATAAAGACTTGCAATAATCTCTTATACATATATAATCATGTTAAACTCATCGGAACAATAGTTTTAAAGATAATTTTATGGGCAGTAGAGTGAAAATTGTTATTAAGGACAGCAATAGGATTAGCTCGATAGCAACAGTTCTGTGCTAAGAGAAAACCCTCACAGGACATAGCACGAAGACTGTCAACAAGCTTGTGCTATTTGCTTCTGGGGACTCATCAGTGTACCTCACTAATGTCTCAGCCAACAGAACTGTCACCTCTTTGGGAGGCTCGGATTGCACGATTTAATAACATATTTTGTATGAGGAGAGGATCTTTGGCCTCACAGTTCCTTTGTGGAACGGCACCAAATTTGGGGGTGGGAGAAGTAAGAAGTTTCAGACAGGAATGTTCACCTAGGATGTTCAGGGAGACAGGTTAACACCTAAAAAAACTGTGCAGTGCCAGCTTTTCAAAACAAAGATCAGCTAAAAACATGCTCCTACTATGTGTACAAATACACCAGATTACGCAAGAACTGTAAAGTTCACAAAGACCTTATCTAAAAAATAAATCTCTCCCAAAATAGTTTTGTATCAATTTATCTAAATATGATCTGTTACTTAGAGCCTAGTTCAACATAAGAAAGAAGTAGACCAAAGCAATGACAAGGGCATGGTCAAACTGGTAACAGAGGTGACATAAGGAACTGTGAAGATGAAGGAAGAAAACAGATGCAGCCAGTCACTGCCAATTTCCACTCAGGCACCAGCAACATCCTAAACTGCTCTGACCCAACCATGTGAGAGCTGCATTGGATTACCTAAATGAAAATGGAAATGGCTTAAACTGATAAGTTTTTGGTATGAGGACAAGTCCTAAAAAATACATGTGTACATGTGTAGAAAGAAGAAAAATAAAAGTTAGAAATGCATCAAATCCTTTTTTATTTCAGGAGAAGCTGTCCTGCAAGAGCTACTCAGCCTGCTTATTAACCCATAACTTCCAGTAACCCACCTCACCCATCTCTTGTAACTAACTCCCTTTGTCTTGGAGGCAAAGAGGAGAGAGAATAAGCAAATCAAACACAGCAAGTTGACACAGTTCTGTCAAGAGCAGCCAAAAACCTGTCCACCACCTGAGATGTGCAGTCACAATCCGGCCTTTCTGCTGATTTTACTGGCTGCCAGATCACACCCTGTAAGGAGGAATAAAGGATTGATTCCCCTTCCCACCTTCAAACAAAAGCACAGAAATCTGCTTTTAACTGAATTATTCAGTAAGCCTGATGTTTGGTTGGGTTTTTTTTTCTTGGTTTTTTGTTTGTTTGTTTTAAATACAGAAGATTTTAAATCTAGTTATTTTCAAATTTATTTGGAAATATTCACTTGCAAGTTCTTGTGATTATATTAGAAACCAACTTTCAACATCTAATGTGAAAGTAATAGAAGAAAATATGCCAAAACTTAGCACTTGAAAAGGAAATCTCAGTAGGATTAGGGTAATAATCAGTTTGTTAATATACATACAAACTCACAGTAGGTTCCTAGTCAAGCTGAAATTTAAAGCAATATTAATTTTTTTCTTCTTTTCAGTGGTTTATGTTTTCATATTTCTCTAGAGATTAAGTTTTCATTTCCTTGTCCCATTCTACACAAAGTCTGAAGAATACAATTGTATTAAATATATGTATAAAGACTGCTTCTTCCACAAATCTGAATTCTAAATCCAGCAGTGGTTGATTCGAGAAAGACTCCAGCTTTCAGTGTGGGTTTTTTTCAGTTGCCTTTATTTATTTGTTTTAATACTAAAGCCCAAAATACAGTTGGGTTGGGTTGTTTTCTAAGATTTCATGAACCTACCAATCTTGAAGAAACCCGTGTTGTGCAATATCAGCATTATGGGAAACTGAAGAGAATACTCTATTAGATCGAGACAAGGAGAAGAAGGAATACAACAATGTTTATTGAAATTTATAACAATGACAGACCCTGAACACCCTTTACGGTTATACACTGCAAGGTCCTTATAACATAATTGTTTCAGGATATAGAAAGCCCAAATAAAGGTTTGTTGTTTGTTTTCTTTTAAAACTGGTCTGCAGATATGGTAGTTAGACTGTCATGCATTAACAGAGAAAGAATTAATTTTCTGATACATGTCATTTTATTCTTGACATATATCTATAGACTCCTGGTTTTAGTACGTAAATAAGTTCCATAGAAGAAAACATTTTTAGTTCATGCCTAATAAAAATTAATCCATTAACTGAATTTTAGACAGATTTTCGACAAAAACATTTTAATTCTGTCATGGGAGAAAGCAAAGCCCAGAATCAACACATATTGATCTGCCCCTATTTGAAAGAAAATTGGGGCGGGGGGGG